>JAQYXR010000471.1:0-84933 GCA_030545055.2 Neoaliturus tenellus | reverse complement strand
AAACGCGAGCGAGAACTAAACCTGAAGTGTGATCTACGATACCACGCGGTGATATACGCTGATACGGCTGAACTACGTTACCGACAAATCTATATTTATTACCTTTTTTATAGTTTAAAAGTAAAAAAGTTGTAGTTTTATGATTTTTCCTAAATTGAAACATCTCAATGAATGTCCATGCCAAATTTCAAGTCTCTATCTTAAACGGTCGCTTCAGGAATTTAAGATCATCAGTGAGTCAGTCAGTTACACATGGGGCTGTATATATTATGGACTCGCCTACGGCTCGATGGGGCTTCGCCCCATGCCCCTTAGGGGTTTCCCTAAATTGGTAAATTAATAAGAAGTCAAGTTGTTAAACAGGTTAGTTCCAACCGAAGAACGGGTCAGCCGAGACAGTAACAAAACTATCTAATACTCTAAATTCACAATCGATAGTAAAAAAAGCTTTAATAATCTCCTATTAGTAGGTTTTAATACTCCTCCTTAGTAAATAGTTTTAAAAAAAATTGAGCTGTGAGATAAATATTATTTATGTAAATATTCTAGGTGTTATGCTTGATGGAGGGTCCAACCCAATAATTGGTTGCCCCAATTCCTTAAATTACTGTCAAAACCTCATACAATGAACAGGCTAGTTGAGGGCTCAACTCCAACGGCAGTAACAGAAGCTGCCAATATACACTACTCACAATAAATAATAATAAGCTTTGAAATTTGCTCACGGCTCATGGTATAATCCCACTCCCCCCTTAATTCGTAAAAAATATAATGGAGTTGTGAAATATTAATGAACTATGTAAATAGTCATGCTCAAAAGTTGTGTAAAAATTTGGAGATACGATTATGATTGCACATGATTGAGGTAATAATAGCTGTATTCTGAAAAGATAAAAGTGGAATAAAATTATAAGTTTATATAGAGGATCGTTGTATGTAATAGAAGAAAAACGGGACAAAATCAAGATATATGAAATTATAAAAAAAATGGTATAGGCTAAGATGCTTCAGTTCCGCCACGGGGTGGCCAAGAAACGCAGGAATCATATATGTATAATATAGAGAAACGATAACAATTTTATCATTCAAAATCAGAAATTATTAGTTTAACAATTTTAAATGTTTTATATATATATATATATATATATATATATATATATATTAGTTCAGAAAATTAATAAAAATAGAGCCCTAGTAGTATGTAATAGATCACAGGGTATTAGGTACTATAATCATGAAGTCTTTAAGTCTTTATATAGTCTTAAAATGAAGAAAGTTGCAACTTAAGAACCATAAAATCGGCGTACATTATGCATTTTCAACCAATGGTAGTAAAAAAAAACCAATTGTGAAATAATAGCCAAAAAAGGATTATCGGTTAAATTAAAATATACTGAAAGAGTTACAATAATTGATAAGTATAGAATAGTTTTAAATTACAACAATAATAGGGTTAATCGAGACTTTAGGTGAGAGCACTGCATTGAAGAAGTTTGACGGACAAAGTGGCAGCGAGAAAAATTACTATTGAGTTTAATTCAATTGGTTATTATAATATTTCTCAGCCCGATGGGTCATCAGATATGTAGATGGTTTAAAAAAAACGTCGGAAGTAGGTAAACATTAGCCAAGGTAAGAATGGAAAGTTCAATCGTTCTATAACTTGATATGTTCAATCGTTTCCTAAACTAAAATCTAAGCCTGATTGGACGGCAGCAAATAGGTCAAAGACCGGATGTCAAACGTGTTGGGACACGTTCAACCTTCAAAGTAAAACTGCACCAGAACTATCAACTGAAGCGCTATATTCAATCTGGGGATTCATATAGAGAGACAGCATACAAATAGTAGAAAATTAAGAATAATTACTGTATTAGGGTTTTTTTTGTGCGAAAACCTACAAGAAATTTTCCAGCATGAGAAGACTAAAGTCTAGAAAATGTAGTAAGACCTACAATATTTTTAGCAATTAATCATTTACTTTGCGGGCGTTACTGCGGCAAAAAATATGCTGTACTAGAATAATATGTTTAAAGTATTCGCACAAGCTTCGTAGAGCTCACCATAGTAATGATAAAATTAATAATATAATATTGTAACAAAGTATTCCAGCACTACGCTCAATCGTCTCTCAAAAGACAAGAGTAATAGCAATAGCCAATATGAACAAATGAATTTAAATAAAACGAAACGAGAACCTCACATTTCAATAAACATTTTCGTATTACTTTAGAGTACGTGCATTAAATTTATTTCACCATCCTTAAAACAAATGCTATATTACAGTTACAGCTATATTACAATATACTGTAAACTGAAATTTACACTAACGTAGTTTATACAACGCTTAAGATCACTGCTCAGCAAAACTGTCACGAAAACTTCATCAGGAACAGGTGTGGTTAAAAGACATAATTTAAATACAACCGAGAATTAAGCGACCTTAATTTAAAGTTACTATAGAAATCATAGCGGACATCACCTAAATGTAAATATACGCTTTCGATTCAGTAAACTTCATTTTCAATAATAACACAACAATCAGAAGGAAAACCATACGCAAACAACTATGCACCCAATTGAGAGTAATTATCAGGAAGAGGTGTAGTTAAAAGACATCATTTAAATACAAGCGAGAACTAAGCGACTATAATAGCGCTCCAAGCGATATCTTTAAGAACCAACCTACTTCCTTACCGACACCTCGGTATTTTTATAATTTGAAAGTTGAAAATTTGTAGTTTTTGGGCATAATAAAATCAAAGCTAGTATTACCCTGGTGAAATAACCCGCTCTCAATGCATCGAATCACCGTCGTGTACATGAAGATGTTCATGTTCGTATGAAATACAATATTTGTATCAAACACGGGTGTAGTTGTAAGAGATCATTTAAACACGAGCGAGAACTAAACCTGCAAGATCTACGTTACCCAAACGGTGATATATGCTCACACGGCTGAACTACGTTACCGACAAATCTATATTTATTACCTTTTTTATAGTTTAAAAGTAAAAAAGTTGTAGTTTTATGATTTTTCCTAAATTGAAACATCTCAATGAATGTCCATGCCAAATTTCAAGTCTCTATCTTAAACGGTCGCTTCAGGAATTTAAGATCATCAGTGAGTCAGTCAGTTACACATGGGGCTGTATATATTATGGACTCGCCTACGGCTCGATGGGGCTTCGCCCCATGCCCCTTAGGGGTTTCCCTAAATTGGTAAATTAATAAGAAGTCAAGTTGTTAAACAGGTTAGTTCCAACCGAAGAACGGGTCAGCCGAGACAGTAACAAAACTATCTAATACTCTAAATTCACAATCGATAGTAAAAAAAGCTTTAATAATCTCCTATTAGTAGGTTTTAATACTCCTCCTTAGTAAATAGTTTTAAAAAAAATTGAGCTGTGAGATAAATATTATTTATGTAAATATTCTAGGTGTTATGCTTGATGGAGGGTCCAACCCAATAATTGGTTGCCCCAATTCCTTAAATTACTGTCAAAACCTCATACAATGAACAGGCTAGTTGAGGGCTCAACTCCAACGGCAGTAACAGAAGCTGCCAATATACACTACTCACAATAAATAATAATAAGCTTTGAAATTTGCTCACGGCTCATGGTATAATCCCACTCCCCCCTTAATTCGTAAAAAATATAATGGAGTTGTGAAATATTAATGAACTATGTAAATAGTCATGCTCAAAAGTTGTGTAAAAATTTGGAGATACGATTATGATTGCACATGATTGAGGTAATAATAGCTGTATTCTGAAAAGATAAAAGTGGAATAAAATTATAAGTTTATATAGAGGATCGTTGTATGTAATAGAAGAAAAACGGGACAAAATCAAGATATATGAAATTATAAAAAAAATGGTATAGGCTAAGATGCTTCAGTTCCGCCACGGGGTGGCCAAGAAACGCAGGAATCATATATGTATAATATAGAGAAACGATAACAATTTTATCATTCAAAATCAGAAATTATTAGTTTAACAATTTTAAATGTTTTATATATATATATATATATATATATATATATATATATATTAGTTCAGAAAATTAATAAAAATAGAGCCCTAGTAGTATGTAATAGATCACAGGGTATTAGGTACTATAATCATGAAGTCTTTAAGTCTTTATATAGTCTTAAAATGAAGAAAGTTGCAACTTAAGAACCATAAAATCGGCGTACATTATGCATTTTCAACCAATGGTAGTAAAAAAAAACCAATTGTGAAATAATAGCCAAAAAAGGATTATCGGTTAAATTAAAATATACTGAAAGAGTTACAATAATTGATAAGTATAGAATAGTTTTAAATTACAACAATAATAGGGTTAATCGAGACTTTAGGTGAGAGCACTGCATTGAAGAAGTTTGACGGACAAAGTGGCAGCGAGAAAAATTACTATTGAGTTTAATTCAATTGGTTATTATAATATTTCTCAGCCCGATGGGTCATCAGATATGTAGATGGTTTAAAAAAAACGTCGGAAGTAGGTAAACATTAGCCAAGGTAAGAATGGAAAGTTCAATCGTTCTATAACTTGATATGTTCAATCGTTTCCTAAACTAAAATCTAAGCCTGATTGGACGGCAGCAAATAGGTCAAAGACCGGATGTCAAACGTGTTGGGACACGTTCAACCTTCAAAGTAAAACTGCACCAGAACTATCAACTGAAGCGCTATATTCAATCTGGGGATTCATATAGAGAGACAGCATACAAATAGTAGAAAATTAAGAATAATTACTGTATTAGGGTTTTTTTTGTGCGAAAACCTACAAGAAATTTTCCAGCATGAGAAGACTAAAGTCTAGAAAATGTAGTAAGACCTACAATATTTTTAGCAATTAATCATTTACTTTGCGGGCGTTACTGCGGCAAAAAATATGCTGTACTAGAATAATATGTTTAAAGTATTCGCACAAGCTTCGTAGAGCTCACCATAGTAATGATAAAATTAATAATATAATATTGTAACAAAGTATTCCAGCACTACGCTCAATCGTCTCTCAAAAGACAAGAGTAATAGCAATAGCCAATATGAACAAATGAATTTAAATAAAACGAAACGAGAACCTCACATTTCAATAAACATTTTCGTATTACTTTAGAGTACGTGCATTAAATTTATTTCACCATCCTTAAAACAAATGCTATATTACAGTTACAGCTATATTACAATATACTGTAAACTGAAATTTACACTAACGTAGTTTATACAACGCTTAAGATCACTGCTCAGCAAAACTGTCACGAAAACTTCATCAGGAACAGGTGTGGTTAAAAGACATAATTTAAATACAACCGAGAATTAAGCGACCTTAATTTAAAGTTACTATAGAAATCATAGCGGACATCACCTAAATGTAAATATACGCTTTCGATTCAGTAAACTTCATTTTCAATAATAACACAACAATCAGAAGGAAAACCATACGCAAACAACTATGCACCCAATTGAGAGTAATTATCAGGAAGAGGTGTAGTTAAAAGACATCATTTAAATACAAGCGAGAACTAAGCGACTATAATAGCGCTCCAAGCGATATCTTTAAGAACCAACCTACTTCCTTACCGACACCTCGGTATTTTTATAATTTGAAAGTTGAAAATTTGTAGTTTTTGGGCATAATAAAATCAAAGCTAGTATTACCCTGGTGAAATAACCCGCTCTCAATGCATCGAATCACCGTCGTGTACATGAAGATGTTCATGTTCGTATGAAATACAATATTTGTATCAAACACGGGTGTAGTTGTAAGAGATCATTTAAACACGAGCGAGAACTAAACCTGCAAGATCTACGTTACCCAAACGGTGATATATGCTCACACGGCTGAACTACGTTACCGACAAATCTATATTTTTTACCTTTTTTATAGTTTAAAAGTAAAAAAAATCGTAGTTTTATGATTTTCCCTAAATTGAAACATCTCAAAGAATGTCCATGCCAAATTTCAAGTCTCTATCTTAAACGGTCGCTTCAGGACATTACTATCATCAGTGAGTCAGTCAGTTACACATAGGGCTGTATATATTCATATATAGAGAGACAGCATACAAATAGTAGAAAATTAAGAATAATTACTGTATTAGGGTTTTTTTGTGCGAAAACCTACAAGAAATTTTCCAGCATGAGAAGACTAAAGTCTAGAAAATGTAGTAAGACCTACAATATTTTTAGCAATTAATCATTTACTTTGCGGGCGTTACTGCGGCAAAAAATATGCTGTACTAGAATAATATGTTTAAAGTATTCGCACAAGCTTCGTAGAGCTCACCATAGTAATGATAAAATTAATAATATAATATTGTAACAAAGTATTCCAGCACTACGCTCAATCGTCTCTCAAAAGACAAGAGTAATAGCAATAGCCAATATGAACAAATGAATTTAAATAAAACGAAACGAGAACCTCACATTTCAATCAACATTTTCGTATTACTTTAGAGTACGTGCATTAAATTTATTTCACCATCCTTAAAACAAATGCTATATTACAGTTACAGCTATATTACAATATACTGTAAACTGAAATTTACACTAACGTAGTTTATACAACGCTTAAGATCACTGCTCAGCAAAACTGTCACGAAAACTTCATCAGGAACAGGTGTGGATAAAAGACATAATTTAAATACAACCGAGAATTAAGCGACCTTAATTTAAAGTTACTATAGAAATCATAGCGGACATCACCTAAATGTAAATATACGCTTTCGATTCAGTAAACTTCATTTTCAATAATAACACAACAATCAGAAGGAAAACCATACGCAAACAACTATGCACCCAATTGAGAGTAATTATCAGGAAGAGGTGTAGTTAAAAGACATCATTTAAATACAAGCGAGAACTAAGCGACTATAATAGCGCTCCAAGCGATATCTTTAAGAACCAACCTACTTCCTTACCGACACCTCGGTATTTTTATAATTTGAAAGTTGAAAATTTGTAGTTTTTGGGCATAATAAAATCAAAGCTAGTATTACCCTGGTGAAATAACCCGCTCTCAATGCATCGAATCACCGTCGTGTACATGAAGATGTTCATGTTCGTATGAAATACAATATTTGTATCAAACACGGGTGTAGTTGTAAGAGATCATTTAAACACGAGCGAGAACTAAACCTGCAAGATCTACGTTACCCAAACGGTGATATATGCTCACACGGCTGAACTACGTTACCGACAAATCTATATTTTTTACCTTTTTTATAGTTTAAAAGTAAAAAAATCGTAGTTTTATGATTTTCCCTAAATTGAAACATCTGAAAGAATGTCCATGCCAAATTTCAAGTCTCTATCTTAAACGGTCGCTTCAGGACATTACTATCATCAGTGAGTCAGTCAGTTACACATAGGGCTGTATATATTATAGACTCGCCTACGGCTCGATGGGGCTTCGCCCCATGCCCCTTAGGGGTTGCCCTAAATTCGTAAATTAATAAGAAGTCAAGTCGTTAAACAGGTTAGTTCCAACCGAAGAACGGGTCAGCCAAGACAGTAACAAAAGTGTCTTATACACACTACTCACAATTAATAATAATAAAACGCTTTAAAAATCGTCTACGGTTTTTAAACCCCTTCCTAATTCATCTTAATTCGTTAAAAATATAATTGATAGTTGTGAAATAATAAATAACTATGTAAATAATCTAGGTATTATGCTCAATATCGGTACTGTAGAAAATTTTTTTATACGAATATGACTGAATTAATTGGCGTATCATGAAAAAAAGAAGTGAAATAAATATTTCAGCTTCAATTTAAGTAGGTTGTACTAAAAAAGGCAAAAGAAACATATTTGTAAGTACAAAAATATAATTTAAGTCAAGATGATTGTTGCTGTGTTTAATGAAAAGAAGTTTAAAAACAAAGAGTTTAAATGTAGTTGTGGTTGTTGCTATAAATATAATTAGTAGTGGTAATTACAATAATAAATGTTTCTCTGTTACTTGGCCAGCTCTTGGAGTTGCAATCGTGGAAGAAGTGACATAATCCCCTACCTCACCCAACTCAAATGAGAAATTAAAAACTTCAGGAAATAGATTACAAAGGTTTAAATCAAAGAAACAACGAATAAAATTTAATCAATGAGCGAAAACAATAATTAAATAACATGAAAACAAAATTAAAGGAAAATAATGAATAACGGGGTGGATCCGCGAATCTGTTCTTTTTGTTCAATACTCATTTAAAAATTCTCAAAAACATATTTTAAGTGTGTATTAAAATATAATGTAAAACACTGAATAAAAATAAAACAGAAAGATTAACTGTCTATTAAATATTGTACAAAGTAATAAAAGTATATTACGTTAAGATCACGGCACGAGCTACACAGTCAATTAATTGAATGCGAAATTCGGCCGAGAGGGTAACCTGGAGCGAATTTGAATTAGTAATATCAAATAAAGTGAAAATGAAACGAGAACCTAACATTTAAATCTGTTCTTTTTGTTCAATACTCATTTAAAAATTCTCAAAAACATATTTTAAGTGTGTATTAAAATATAATGTAAAATACTGAATATAAATAAAACAGAAAGATAATAATTAATTGTCTATTAAGTATTGTACAATATGTTACGTTAATATCACAGCTCAAGCTTCACAGCAAAATTAATGTAGTGCGAAATTCGGCCAAAAGGATAATCTAGTGTGAATTTGAATAAATAATCTAAACTAAATTAAAAACAAAACGAGAACCTAACATTAATACGTGTTTGTTTTGTTCATTAGTTCTCTGAAACCAGATCGTTCTTGGAAAGACTTTCTCATCTGTAATATACTAGTACAAACATGGGTGTAGTTGAAAGAGATGATTTAAACACGAGCGAGAACTAAACCTGCAAAGCGATCTACGATACCACGCGGTGATATACGCTGATACGGCTGAACTACGTTACCGACAAATCTATATTTTTTACCTTTTTATAGTTTTAAAGTAAAAAAATGGTAGTTTTATGATTTTTCCTAAATTGTAACATATCAAAGAATGTCCATGCCAAATTTCAAGTCTCTATCTTTAACGGTCGCTTCAGGACTTTACTATCATCAGTGAGTGAGTGAGTCAGTTACACATGGGGCTGTATATATTATAGACTCGCCTACGGCTCGATGGGGCTTCGCCCCATGCCCCTTAGGGGTTTCCCTAAATTGGTAAATTAATAAGAAGTCAAGTTGTTAAACAGGTTAGTTCCAACCGAAGAACGGGTCAGCCGAGACAGTAACAAAACTATCTAATACTCTAAATTCACAATCGATAGTAAAAAAAGCTTTAATAATCTCCTATTAGTAGGTTTTAATACTCCTCCTTAGTAAATAGTTTTAAAAAAAATTGAGCTGTGAGATAAATATTATTTATGTAAATATTCTAGGTGTTATACTTGATGGAGGGTCCAACCCAATAATTGGTTGCCCCAATTCCTTAAATTACTGTCAAAACCTCATACAATGAACAGGCTAGTTGAGGGCTCAACTCCAACGGCAGTAACAGAAGCTGCCAATATACACTACTCACAATAAATAATAATAAGCTTTGAAATTTGCTCACGGCTCATGGTATAATCCCACTCCCCCCTTAATTCGTAAAAAATATAATGGAGTTGTGAAATATTAATGAACTATGTAAATAGTCATGCTCAAAAGTTGTGTAAAAATTTGGAGATACGATTATGATTGCACATGATTGAGGTAATAATAGCTGTATTCTGAAAAGATAAAAGTGGAATAAAATTATAAGTTTATATAGAGGATCGTTGTATGTAATAGAAGAAAAACGGGACAAAATCAAGATATATGAAATTATAAAAAAAAAATGGTATAGGCTAAGATGCTTCAGTTCCGCCACGGGGTGGCCAAGAAACGCAGGAATCATATATGTATAATATAGAGAAACGATAACAATTTTATCATTCAAAATCAGAAATAATTATTAGTTTAACAATTTTAAATGTTATATATATATATATATATATATTAGTTCAGAAAATTAATAAAAATAGAGCCCTAGTAGTATGTAATAGATCACAGGGTATTAGGTACTATAATCATGAAGTCTTTAAGTCTTTATATAGTCTTAAAATGAAGAAAGTTGCAACTTAAGAACCATAAAATCGGCGTACATTATGCATTTTCAACCAATGGTAGTAAAAAAAAACCAATTGTGAAATAATAGCCAAAAAAGGATTATCGGTTAAATTAAAATATACTGAAAGAGTTACAATAATTGATAAGTATAGAATAGTTTTAAATTACAACAATAATAGGGTTAATCGAGACTTTAGGTGAGAGCACTGCATTGAAGAAGTTTGACGGACAAAGTGGCAGCGAGAAAAATTACTATTGAGTTTAATTCAATTGGTTATTATAATATTTCTCAGCCCGATGGGTCATCAGATATGTAGATGGTTTAAAAAAAACGTCGGAAGTAGGTAAACATTAGCCAAGGTAAGAATGGAAAGTTCAATCGTTCTATAACTTGATATGTTCAATCGTTTCCTAAACTAAAATCTAAGCCTGATTGGACGGCAGCAAATAGGTCAAAGACCGGATGTCAAACGTGTTGGGACACGTTCAACCTTCAAAGTAAAACTGCACCAGAACTATCAACTGAAGCGCTATATTCAATCTGGGGATTCATATAGAGAGACAGCATACAAATAGTAGAAAATTAAGAATAATTACTGTATTAGGGTTTTTTTTGTGCGAAAACCTACAAGAAATTTTCCAGCATGAGAAGACTAAAGTCTAGAAAATGTAGTAAGACCTACAATATTTTTAGCAATTAATCATTTACTTTGCGGGCGTTACTGCGGCAAAAAATATGCTGTACTAGAATAATATGTTTAAAGTATTCGCACAAGCTTCGTAGAGCTCACCATAGTAATGATAAAATTAATAATATAATATTGTAACAAAGTATTCCAGCACTACGCTCAATCGTCTCTCAAAAGACAAGAGTAATAGCAATAGCCAATATGAACAAATGAATTTAAATAAAACGAAACGAGAACCTCACATTTCAATAAACATTTTCGTATTACTTTAGAGTACGTGCATTAAATTTATTTCACCATCCTTAAAACAAATGCTATATTACAGTTACAGCTATATTACAATATACTGTAAACTGAAATTTACACTAACGTAGTTTATACAACGCTTAAGATCACTGCTCAGCAAAACTGTCACGAAAACTTCATCAGGAACAGGTGTGGTTAAAAGACATAATTTAAATACAACCGAGAATTAAGCGACCTTAATTTAAAGTTACTATAGAAATCATAGCGGACATCACCTAAATGTAAATATACGCTTTCGATTCAGTAAACTTCATTTTCAATAATAACACAACAATCAGAAGGAAAACCATACGCAAACAACTATGCACCCAATTGAGAGTAATTATCAGGAAGAGGTGTAGTTAAAAGACATCATTTAAATACAAGCGAGAACTAAGCGACTATAATAGCGCTCCAAGCGATATCTTTAAGAACCAACCTACTTCCTTACCGACACCTCGGTATTTTTATAATTTGAAAGTTGAAAATTTGTAGTTTTTGGGCATAATAAAATCAAAGCTAGTATTACCCTGGTGAAATAACCCGCTCTCAATGCATCGAATCACCGTCGTGTACATGAAGATGTTCATGTTCGTATGAAATACAATATTTGTATCAAACACGGGTGTAGTTGTAAGAGATCATTTAAACACGAGCGAGAACTAAACCTGCAAGATCTACGTTACCCAAACGGTGATATATGCTCACACGGCTGAACTACGTTACCGACAAATCTATATTTTTTACCTTTTTTATAGTTTAAAAGTAAAAAAATCGTAGTTTTATGATTTTCCCTAAATTGAAACATCTCAAAGAATGTCCATGCCAAATTTCAAGTCTCTATCTTAAACGGTCGCTTCAGGACATTACTATCATCAGTGAGTCAGTCAGTTACACATAGGGCTGTATATATTACTGTATATGTATATATTATGTATATATTACATAGGGCTGTATAACAATACATCAATTTTCCGATTTATTAGAGAATTTTAAAGTAATTGAGAATAATACGAGGATAAGTTGAAGACGCCATGTTTGTGACCATGCTGTTAGCGCTTAGCGTGGGTTCCCCCACCACCGCCTTGTAGTGCTTGGTGTGTGAAGAAGACGCTTGGTTATCCGCCATCTTGAATTTAACTTGTAACTATCTGCCGATTGTAGCTAACAATTATTGATTGAGAAGTAAATTAAGAGGAGGAGGGGGGAGATAATTAAACATTAGTAATAACTGAAAGAAATAATATTAATTGAATAACTAAATTTATTGAGGCGACGCGACATTTAATTAAATAATTGATTTTTGTTTTGGACTATTTTATGGCGAGATGGCGGCCAGCGTCTGCGTTGTAAAGCAGTAGGGAAGGCGTCACTATATTGACGTCGGAGTTTGTGTTGTCGGTGACGTTGGCAACAGCTGATGATAGCAGACAACCTGAGTCCACACTTAGACATTGTGTCACTGAGTAAACGAAGAGATTAGTTTGTTTTTGTTTAGTGATCTGATAGCCTATCCGTATCACGAGTGTTTAGGATTTATTAACATACTAACATAATAGATGCTTTCTAAATTAACCTAATATTACTTGCATGTGAGTTTAACCTCAGATCATTCTTAAATATAAGAGTGAATTGTAAATGTGTTGGAATGATGTCTGGGCGTCAGTGAAAATTGGTCAATAATTGTACTTTATTGATTGGCAATTGATTGAAAATAAACAAAATTTTAAAGTTATTAAATATTGCAACACTAAATAACAGTGTTGATTTTAACTGGCCAATTTATCCTGTCTGGTCAAAGGACACCAGCACATTTTATTCACTGTAGAAATTAAGTCATTGAAAATAATCAGCAGTTATATAAAATTAATGTCCGAGTAGTGGAGAAAAGCGGATTTTGCGACATTAGAATCAATTTGAACTTAAAAATATCTGACCAGGACCTTGTTAGTAGTTGGGGAATGGGTGTTTGACATAGATTTTTTTGAATTTTATGTAAATTTCTAGCTAAGGACTTAGCCGGATTTTCCAAACTTCCGTTGGCTACTCCAAGTGACTCGTGATCAATTGGGCGAATTAATAAATGATTTTTTTTATTAGATAAATCGGCACTTTTGGACTTAGTGACACTGCGTATGGAAATTTGAGAACACACTTTATTTAATTGGGGGCCTTTGGATCTTTTGAAAAATTTTGCTGAAACTAAACCGTATGTGGACTTAGGCGCGAGAGCCTCTGACGAGCTTCGCCATAACGGATACAGGATTTTGAATCGAAATTCAAAATAATTTTGCGGGGTTAGGATTACTTCGTGCCCTGTTATTAATCTAGTGGATGCATTGTTCGTTTGCTCTTTGGAATCTAGTCTCCGCAGTAACCATGAACGTTTATTTTCTGAAAAAGGAGGAAAATATTTACGAGTTAAAAATCCGTGGACAGTCGACCGCAGGTAAGGGGGATGCTCTGCGGTATGGGTTAAATCTTATTCGGAAAAATAGTAGTGGCTATTTGGGAATATATCACATATTTTCATTAAAGTGATTAGTGATGTCGGAGCACTGTCAACAGTAATTATTATTGGGGATATAAATTATTACATACCAGGAGGTGCTTGGGACTTGTGATCATAGCCGACCCCTCTGAGTTGATATGAAATAAGGACTGCTTAGTATTTTTAAATTAAATTGAGTTATTATTTTTTTGAGCTGTGAATTGACTGGTGCGTAAAATTAAAAGGGTAACTCGTGGTAAAATTTATTTTATTTTTGGGGGACATAGGGCCGGAATAAGGTTCAATAGCCGGAATAGCCTTGATGATCGTTTGTTTTTGGAAAGTGTTTCTTTGTAATGTTGTTATTGAATTCCCGTAGAACTCCTGATGAGTTGGAGAAAATTGATATACGCGTTGCGCTCACCGATGATGCAGCGTTCATGAGGTGAACCTACTAGAGGCGACCAACCGCGTGTTGTTGTTTTTAAAATTGTAGAGGAGTTGAATTTGTGTACAAAAAAAAATAATAATAATAATAAAAATGAACTTGTCTATTTAGATCTAACTAGGTTATTTGTAATATTGGGGTGGATAAAGAGTGATTTCTGGGTCAGAAGTTTGATCTTAAATTTATAACAATTTTCTTTGGGGTTGCTATAATAGCCTAGGAGATTCCAAATTGTACTGGATATTTAATGACTTTTTTCTGTTTGACAGTAATAGGATAGAATTAGGTTGCACTTGTAGTCGCCATTAGACAAAGGTTCCTGAGGATTGCCCACGCTGTTCGAATGCCGATGGGAATCCACGATGGACGTCACTGGGATGCACAAGGACGAGGCCTAAGTATAAATTCAAGTATCGACCATGTGTTTAGTTTTATTTTATTTTATTTTATTAGAGTTAATAGTAAACAGCAACAATTCTGAAAGGGATGATGGCTTGACTGGTTACACATTGTTTGCAGAACTTTGTTAATTTTATACATTTAATAAAAATAAATAAGGACAAGTATAGGAGACATTTTTTTGCTTCAAATATCATTATTATTTTTCAGTTTTTTTTATTTTTTATTAAGTATTTATTTTGTTGAGCTGGAAACCAAAAGAGGAGGGTAACTTTGTATTTATAGTAAAATCCGAGTGTCATGCCTGCTTTGAGCAGCCGACAGAACGGTGAACTAGAGTTGAGTGGGTAAGAGGGTTTCTGGTAGTATACGTCAGATGGTCTTAGGGACCTGACAAATGTGAAGTTAGTGCTCATAGTAGGAGAGTGCGCCCTGCAATGATCAGGCCCTCTGCCTGGCAGCAAGTAGTAAGATGTTTTAAGTTGGAATAGGATTGGTATGTTGGAAGTGGTTGTGTTTTGGTTTCCAGAATTTTTATTTCATACATAAACATCCTTTACAGTAAATTAACCAGTTGAGTTGTCACCCCTAGATGAAATAAAATTTGTACTGAACGAAACACCTAGTTAGAAAGTACTATTTGGAGGGAATTTGATGGGAAATTTGAAAATTGTTGTGTTTTGTGTAGCTGTTTTTATGGGAAATGAGACTAGCTGGCTCGAATGGCTCGGAGATTGCCAAATTCGACCACTTGTTTTATTTTTGTGAGGAAGAGAGCAAATCGATTATTTTATTTTAACCTCCTGCCTGCCAAAAAAAATTAATGAGACACAAAATTTTTGGCAGCAGTGTGAGATGGGTGTGAATTGTCACTGCCGGAAAGTGAAGTAGAGTTGACTGTGTGAGAGAGTAACTGAATTTAGGATGCCTGCCCGACTTGTCGGCAGCTCCACTTGAGTTATTGGGGACACGGTCAAGTGTGGTCGAGTTTTGGTCTCCCCTGGTGATAGGGTTGAGTTCTGTGTCCCCTGCTGTTATTCACCCCTGCCCGCATGAGTGGCATGGTGGTTGTTGGGGCGGATGTGATGGTTATAGCCCCCGGTTTGAGCTGCTCTGCGCGCCTAGCTCCCCTAAGCCCCAGACATTGCTCATGGAACAACGAGATGGTGAATGTTTATTGGTGTTCGTTGTTCCTGGTGTAGACTTGTGTCTTGGTCTCCCCTGGCGATAGGGTTGAGTTTTGGAGTCCCTCGGTGTTGAGCACCCCTGCCCGCATGAGCGGCATGGTGGTTGTTGGGGCGGATGTTGTGAGTTGTCCTTTTTGAGCTGTCTGCGCGCTTAGCTTCCCTAAGCTCCAGACATTGCTCGAGGAACAACATGATGGTGAGCGTATTATTCGTGAGATAACAAATACTAGGGCAAATGACTAGTAACTTGTTGCCTCCCCACCAGTTGTTGCACATTCTGTGTGCAGAAGAAAATAAGGTTGTTATTTTCCCGGAAGTTGATGAAATATACAGTCGTGAGGAACATGAACTGTTGACCCGAGATTTGAATGAGACTTTGAAGGTCCTGCAGGGACTAGATGATCAGCTGGGCACCTTAAGTGTGAAGGAATACTCCCTAGAGGGCACAATCCACGTGCTTAGGTCCCACTATCACAGACGGATGGTTGTTAGATATACAGTATTTGGTGGTACGTCTCTGATTGTAGTGTAACAATTGTCGTTCTTGTGTTAAGGTGGAGGATGCGAGTAGCCGACCTGCTCTGTGCCTGCCTGAGGGGTGGCGTGTGGCGGCCACAGACTGCTCAGACAGCGTCACCACTCCAGAACCTCGGAGAGACTGTAGACCGCCCAGACCCTGAGACTGAACGAGAATCGAGTGGGAGCGTGCCAGCCCCACGAGCTGCAGCTGACGTCAAACTAACCGTACGGTAATTCAACAATTCAACGGAGATCTACTTTGGGCCCTGGACACTCAGTAAGTGCTAGACCAATCAATCCGTGCAAGAATAATGACTTTTGACCGCGTTCCGTAAGTGGTGTGCGTCGTTTGTAGACAATCTGAAGTCGACCCGAATGGTGCTTACAGGAGTATTTACGAACTTTTCATCGTGGGAACGTGATGGCGAAAGGACTGGGGATCCCCTGACTATTTAGTCAAGAGTTGTACTTCAATGTATTGTTTTGTCTTTTTATGATTGTGCAGTGAAGTAGACTGGTAATGACAGAGTCTATTCTTTTTGTTGTCATTCAGTAATAAGTAGTTGTAAATCCTGAAAAAAAAAAAAAAAAAATTCAGGAAAGTAGTTTCTTGAGCCAACCTGGTGTCCACAGGAAGGTAAAGCCGGCAATCCCCCACCCCTAAACAACCCTTCCCATCGACTCCCTAACTGGACTGTGGATACTTGGGTGCCAGCTCGACAGATTTTTTTGTTTTTAAATTTAAAGATATATAGTAGTGAACAGTCAGATGTGTACTGTAGGAATGCCTTGCTGGGGGATTTTCCGGACCCCACCAGCAAGACAGTAGAAGTGTCATTACCAGGGCTACTAAATATGTTAATGTAGTTGGGCTGAGGTGCCAGAGTATGTTTTTTTTTGGTGGGCCTATCTCGCAACCAGGGATAGGCGAGGCGATTTTTAACGCACGCTCCTTAAAACCAAGCGGTGGTCGTGAGCCCTAGTTTTAAGTAATTGGTTGTGTTTAGTCTTAAGGTTCATATGTCCATGTGACACCCACCCTACTATCAGGGTGACAATACTTCATGTATTTGCGTACTTTATGCACTTTATGTCCCCCGTGCCTGTTGAGCAAGTCTCAGGACGGTTAGCGGACTGATCACGAAAAGGGCCACCGCATTTACAGTGTAACGGCTCCCAAGCATCACTAGGCGTAAGGGCAGTCTTTTGGCGTCCGAGCCCCTAGCGGTGGGCGGGCTATCCACCCCCAAAATTCAACTTTGTTGACTTCTTCCAATTCATAAACCTTTGGAGCATTTTTTTTTGTGTATGTGCAAGCACCTCAGTCCCGACATAGGGTTACATACTTATATAGACTGATGTATGCCAACAAAGATATTGTTTTCTTTTTTTGTTTTGTTTGTTTTCACTTCAATGTAAGTAACGTGTGGGCCAGTGAACCCGATGTAGAGGAAGTTTTGTTTGTTTAGGTCAGTAGATAGTGTTGTAGATAATTCAAGGTGATTTTTTTTAATTTTCTTTGGTATTAATAGGAGGGGTAGTAGTGTTGCTTGTGACTTGTTATGACGTTTTGGTACCATTTTGTAATTTTAGAATGTAGGCTGTAGTTCCATAACATGTTATTGAAAGCTAATTGGTTGTTTGTTGTTAATTGTTATTGAAGCTAATTTGTTATTGTTTAATGGCCGTGTTGGGCCAGTATTAGGGAGACAGATAGACTAGCCACACTGAGGGGTGACTGACCTACGGCGGCCCCAAGTGAAAGCTCGTGCGGCTTCACCAGAGCGAGCAAGTAGCGTTCAAAATCTAAATGCGCCGAAAAATATATTTTTTTTCTTATATATTGAAAATTGTACTAAATATTTGTAGAACCTTCGGTGCAAGTATACTAAATTTATTTGTCAAGATTAAATATCCCAAACTAACTGGCAAGTCTATCAGTCTAACTGACGGTTGTTGAATGAATTGGCCCTTGTTCGGGTTTGTCATGTACGTTAAGGGTTTGTCGCATTGTGGGCTACCAAAGGTAATCGTTGTCTTCTTTTATTCCATGTTATTAACCGTAGATTTAGTATAGTCTTAATGAGTCATGTTGCTGGTCCGATTGATCTTGCATTCTTTTACTTGTAATGTACATTTCCTCTTTGCTGAGTAGGTAATGTTGCTGCCATAATGTTTCTATGTTCTTTTTTTTGTATGAGAATTCTGTTCAGTGTAAGTTTGTTGTAATGCTTGTTGTTTAAGTCATGTCATGTAAAAGGGGAGAGGACGGTTAATTCGGTTAAATGGAAGTTTGCAAATTTAAATTCAGGATCGGCTCGGATTTCCCAATTTCAGTAAAAACAAAAAAAAAAAAAATTATTTTTGTTTCCAAATTAGACCCAGTGATTCGAATGCATCCACTCGTGTGTTGTAAAATTTAATTTGACGCAGGAACGCCCTGGCTCACTCATGCAGGAGGACAGTATCTCACGGTGCTCCTTGAGTACCGCATGCTGAGGGCAGCATGATCTACAGGTGGGGGGAGTGTAACACTCCGGCGTTCATACCCCAGGAATAAACCTTTAATAATATTCTACACTGAGTTAAAGTACTCAGGACTCAACGATCGACCATTGATTAAGTGATTATTTTAATCACAGTTGTCTGCAGTTAATAATCTGGATAACAGATATACATCTCAACATTAATACCAATTTTAAAAGTATTCATTAACATCAGGAATTATGAGTGTCAACGCCAGAGGCAAAGGTGCAGGCCTTTTGTCACACGCTGTATATGCATTCGAATCCTTATCGCCGTCAGCAAAGCCGGTGTTTCTCACCACACGTGCATGTGTGTGGCGCTGAGGAATGCGCGCTATCAGCAATGTTCGCGCATGTGACAACCATGTACGCGCAGTTCCCAGCCATGAACCGAGTTAGTTTTGTTTTTAGTGACCAAAGTAATCGTTGGGCGGCAGCACCGGTCGGGCTCGACTCGATCAGGTGCTGCGCGCTGATTGGCCGAGAGCCTCAAGTTTGCGTGGCGGGGATGGCGATCTCTGGGCAGTCACTATCCGGTCGTCGCGTCGCCAAGTTAGGCGTACTCCTCTCCTCTTTCTAAAGAAATACTCATTCGGTTGTCCAAATTTAATTTAGTCTAAACTTGTGTTTTTTTAAAGTATTGTAAAGTGAATTCATTCTTTTGTTTTAACGGAAATAAATCGCTAACTTTTGTTGTTAAATACTCGATTTCTTTTTATTGAGAAAACACCACTCCTGACCCACTGTCTTCAAGAACTTCAAGAACTAGCTCCCACTGACCACGGCGGTGATATATAAAATTTAACTACTTGTGTAAAATGTGCCATGACTTGCTATTTTTTTTACTTGATGTTAATACTAATTTATAGTTATACATACTATTTATAATAGTAGGCCTATATTTTAATGTTATTGAATATAGGATATTAATTTTTGCTTATTGTAGATTAAGAAGTTTACAATTTGAATTAGTTGAGTTATTAAGTTATTGGTAATTGTGTTTGTCCCATGATTATACTTAAAATGTAAGTTTCATTGGATATGTTGGCTACATTTTAGTTATATTGTGTCTGTTATAGATTAATATGCCAGTTTAAAATATATGTATTAAGCCTGTGTTTTGCTAAATATTTAGTTGTGCCACTGAGATTGGCTATGAAATTTTACTAAATGTGCTAAATTTTTACATATTAGTATACTATGTATTGCTTAACATAAATTAATTTTAAATATAAACCAGTCATTTGACTTTTTGTTGTTAATAGTAATTGTGTTTTGGTTTTAGTTTGGGAGTTTGATGATGAATTTTTCAAAAAAATATGATTAAAACTTATTAACTATTTACTGATAATTTTATATGAAACTTATTAGTATATCTAATATGTATAAAATAAGCATGTCCAAGTAAATATTTGACTACATTTGACAATTTTGAATGCCTTATAGCTTATTATTTAAATTTATAGGTTTAAATGTAAGATTTAAAATTATTATTAAGTAAATTTTGTACAATTTATGTTTTTCTAGTAATTTATGAAAAAAAATTAAGGCTATGTAAACATGACATTTGGTAAATAAACTCTTTAAATTTATATGTTACTTGAGTAAGTTTTAGTGTTAGTGGGTATGGTATAAAAAGTGTGGTGAATTATGGATTTCATCACTATATATGTTTATTTATTACCATTAGAGTTTGCACATGTTAAGGTCAAATGTTAATGTTTTCTATAAGATGTTAAGTAAATAGTTAAGGATGTTGACTACAGTTATGGTCAATGATTTTGTCTTATCAAATTATATTTGATCAATTTTAACATTAAAATAATGTAATGTGATTTTAGTGGTTATTAATATAATTTCTGATTGTCACCTACTAATTTGTGTCAATATTGCACTTTAATGTGTTTTGATATAATATTTTACTGTTTTTTATTGAATATCAGTTTAGTGATATAAAAGTGTTGTGTTTGAGTCATAGTGTCTGCTATAGTTTATATTATTACATAATTTATTAGTTAAATTGAGATATTTTGTAAAAGACTTTGTAACTAAATATGTTAATTATGTCAATATATATATCTAATATATGGTTAGGTAAGGTTAGGCTAGGTTAGGTTATGTTAGGTTAAAGGAGAAGCTTGGTAAAAGCAAGGCATGTATTCTGTTGATTGTAAGTGATTTTTGATATGAATTAAGTGTGAAATATTAATTTTATGATTGTTTGTGTTAATTACTATTATGGTTTGCATATGTTTTTATTAATTTTCAATGTTCTAGTAGGATGTGAAGTAAAATTTATTTAGTTGTAGGTGTGAATGTTGACTATAAACTACGATTTTGTCTTATAACTACTTTTGGTAACTTGTAGTAATAAAATTGTTATTTATGTATAATTATTTTTTAGTATTAAAGATTCTGACTGTCGTCAACTAATTTATATGAGTTAATGTTGGATATAATGTTAATAATGTGGTAATATTATATCCAACATTAACTCAAATAAATTAGTTGACGACAGTCAGAATCTTTAATACTAAACAATAATTATACATAAATAACAATTTATTACTACACGTTACCAAAAGTAGTTATAAGACAAAATCGTAGTTTATAGTCAACACTCACTCACACCTACAACTAAATAAATTTACTTCACATCCTACTAGAACATTGAAAATTAATAAAAACATATGCAAAACATAATAGTAATTAACACAAACAATCATAAAATTAATATTTCACACTTAATTCATATCAAAAATCACTTACAATCAACAGAATACATGCCTTGCTTTTACCAAGCTTCTACTTTAACCTAACATAACCTAACCTAGCCTAACCTTATCTAACCATATATTAGCTATATATATTGACATGATTAACATATTTAGTTACAAAGTCTTTTGCAAAATATCCCAATTTAACTAATAAATTATGTAATAATGTAAACTATAGCAGACACCATGACTCAAACACAACACTTTTATATCACTAAACTGATATTCAATATAAAAACAGTAAAATATTATATCAAAACACATTAAAGTGCAATATTGACACAAATTAGTAGGTGACAATCAGAAATTATATTAATAACCACTAAAATCACATTACATTATTTTAATGTTAAAATTGATCAAATATAATTTGATAAGACAAAATCATTGACCATAACTGTAGTCAACATCCTTAACTATTTACTTACCATCTTATAGAAACATTAACATTTGACCTTAACATGTGCAAACTCTAATGGTAATAAATAAACATATATAGTGATGAAATCCATAATTCACTACACTTTTTATACCATACCCACTAACACTAAAACTTACTCAAGTAACATATAAATTTAAAGAGTTTATTTACCAAATGTCATGTTTACATAGCCTTAATTTTTTTCATAAATTACTAGAAAAACATAAATTGTACAAAATTTACTTAATAATAATTTTAAATCTTACATTTAAACCTATAAATTTAAATAATAAGCTATAAGGCATGCAAAATTGTCAAATGTAGTCAAATATTTACTTGGACATGCTTATTTTATACATATTAGATATACTAATAAGTTTCATATAAAATTATCAGTAAATAGTTAATAAGTTTTAATCATATTTTTTTGAAAAATTCATCATCAAACTCCCAAACTAAAACCAAAACACAATTACTATTAACAACAAAAAGTCAAATGACTGGTTTATATTTAAAATTAATTTATGTTAAGCAATACATAGTATACTAATATGTAAAAATTTAGCACATTTAGTAAAATTTCATAGCCAATCTCAGTGGCACAACTAAATATTTAGCAAAACACAGGCTTAATACATATATTTTAAACTGGCATATTAATCTATAACAGACACAATATAACTAAAATGTAGCCAACATATCCAATGAAACTTACATTTTAAGTATAAGCATGGGACAAACACAATTACCAATAACTTAATAACTCAACTAATTCAAATTGTAAACTTCTTAATCTACAATAAGCAAAAATTAATATCCTATATCAATAACATTAAAATATAGGCCTACTATTATAAATAGTATGTATAACTATAAATTAGTATTAACATCAAGTAAAAAAAATAGCAAGTCATGGCACATTTTACACAAGTAGTTAAATTTTATAGTTAATTAACACTACAAACAACACACAGTCAAAGCAATAACCAATAACATTAATAACAGTCAATAACTCAGCCAGTACAATATTTAGCACATACCTTCCAATACTCTATAATGTAACAAACATAATTAGTAAATCACCATTTATTTTAATATAAACCAAACAAATAGAAAAACTTAATATTTAACAAAAATATCAAGACACAAGATGTACAAATATTTATCTCAACTGGATACAATTCATAGTCAATAACTAGTACATAATTAATACAATAACAACCAAATATTTAACACTACTAACACAACAAAAGTTAAATATTTAACAAATAGGACAATACAAACATTCTCAATACATGATAGATCTTTTATTACAAGCCAATATATAAGACAAGTAAACCAACAACATACATAGTAAAAATACCAAGACCAATAACACATTCATAACTAACCCCTAGTTAAATTGTATATCCAAACACCTATAAGCAATATAGTAAAGTAACAACAAGCACACATATAGTCATAACTCGCCTACGGCTCGATGGGGGCTCCGCCCCCATGCCCCCTTAGAGGGTTGCCCCAAATTTGTTAATTGCTCTAAGTCCCAAGTACCGAACAGGCTAGACCCCCCCCCTAGGGGTTGCCCTAAATTCGTAAATTAATAAAAAGTCGAGTTTAAAATACGTTAGTTCCACGGAAGAACTGCACAGTCAAGACAGTAACAAAACCGTCAAATACACAAAATTCACAATCAATAGTAAACAAAGCTTTTAAAAACTCATATGAATCGCTTACGAAATAACAACAAAAAGTAAACAAAAATAAAGGAACATAAATTTTAAGCAGTTTTTTAACAGCTGTTAGCTGCGAAGAGTCTGGTGTAGATTTAATAGCTTGATTACCATGACACTATAATAAAAGTGAATTAAAACCAACGAGCAAGGCTCGGTTAACCTGGTACTAAATAGAGATACAATTATGGGAAAATTGACATAATCCAATGCCTCACAGAACTCAAATAAAAACTTGTAAATTTCAGGAGATAGAAGAAAAATGTTTAAATCACTGAAATTGCGTATAACATTCAAATCAATGAGCGAAAACAATGAATTAAAAAACATGAAAACAAAATAATAGGAAAGAATAAAAACGGGGTTGATCCGCAAAAAACCCCTACTATTACAAACTACTAATTATAAGAATATAAAATCGAGACCTGTGAAATAATAATTTATTCATAAAACCTGTTTGTTTTGTTCAATAGTCATTTAAAAATTTTCAAAAACATATTTTAAGTGTGTATTAAAATATAATGTAAAACGCTGAATATAAATAAAACAGAAAGATAATAATTAACTGTCTATTAATTATCGTACAAAGTAATAGAAGTATATTACGTTAAGGTCACGGCACGAGCAACACAGTAAATTCATTGAATGCGAAATTCGGCCGAAAGCTTAACCTGGGGTGAATTTGAATTAGTAATCTAAAATAAGGTGAAAATGAAACGAGAACCTAACATTTAAATCTGTTCTTTTTGTTCAATACTCATTTAAAAATTCTCAAAAACATATTTTAAGTGTGTATTAAAATATAATGTAAAACACTGAATATAAATTAAACAGAAAGATAATAACTAACTGTCTATTACTTATTGTACAGAGTAAAAGAAGTGTATTACGTTAAGATCACGGCACGAGCTACAAAATAAATTCATTGAATGCGAATATTCGGCCGAAAGCGTAACCTGGGGTGAATTTGAATTAGTAATCTGAAATGAGGTGAAAATGAAACGAGAACTTAACATTTAAATGTGTTCATTTTGTTCAATACTTATTTAAACATTCTCAAAAACATATTTATAAGTGTGAAAAAAATATCTAATATAAGACACTGAATGCAAATCAAACAAAAAGATAATAAATATCTGGTCTATTAAGTATTGTACAGAGTAATCGAAATATGTTACGTTAAGATCACAGCTCAAGCTTCACAGCAAAATTCATGTAGTTCGGAATTCGGCCGAAGGATAATCTAGTGTGAATTTAAATAAATAATCTAAAATATATTGAAAACAAAATGAGAAACTAACATTAAAACCTGATTGTTATGGTCATTAGTGGTTTAAAAATTCTCATAAACAAGATCGTTCATGAAAGACGTTCATTTCTGTAAAATGTACAATGCTAGTAACAAACACGGGTGTAGTTGAAAGAGTTGATTTAAACACGTGCGAGAACTAAACCTGCAAAGTGATCTACGATACCACGCGTTGATATACGCTGATACGGCTGAACTACGTTACCGACAAATCTATATTTTTTAAATTTGTTTATAGTTTAAAAGTAAAAAGTTGTAGTTTTATGATTTTCCCTAAATTAAAACATCTCAAAGAATGTCCATGCCAAATTTCAAGTCTCTATCTTAAACGGTCGCTTCAGGAATTTAATATCATCAGTGAGTTACACATGCGGCTGTATATATTATGGACTCGCCTACGGCTCGATGGGGGCTCCGCCCCCATGCCCCCTGTAATGGTTCCCCCGAAGTGTTAGTAGTCGATAAAACGAATCGATGCCGAAAGGAAATTGCCGTTAGTAATTTAGAGGAAGTCAAAATAATACGTGGAAACAACGAATAGTCAAGTAACAAATGTTGAAATAGACCAATTGTTGTGAAAGAATTTCAATATCGTGAAAGTACGCTCCTTTTCAAGGTGAAGGGGGTGAGATACTGCTAAATTGCAAAGCACCGAACTTGTAGAGCGTCTAAAATAGAACAAATTATCGGCGAAAGTTAAATCAATATGGCAGTAAAATTTTCAGTATAAAGTAATTTACAAACACTTTACATGAAAAATGTCAATAATTTCGTGTTTTTTCAATTGTTTTGGTCTGAAATTTGATTGAAATCGATCAATGGCTGCTAAAATAGTAAGAACTAGTTGGGTCAATAATATTACTAAGTTTAAGGCATCTGTGCGCCATAATAGTAAATGAAAAACATTTAAATAGCGAATTATTTGTGGAAGAATGTATAAAGTTTGAAATTACGCCCTTTTATTGGGTGAAGGGGGCGAGATACTCCAAAATGTCATAGTACCAAACTTGTAGAGCGTCTATAATAGAATATAGTAATGGAAAACATATATCAATATAGCAGTATATTTACCAAGTTTATGTGAATTACGAACACTTTACATGAAAAAATGTTGAGAATTTTTGTGATTTACAATTTTTGGGCTAAAATTCGATTGAAATTGGCAAACAGCTTTTTCTACAGATAGAACCTGTTGAGGTAATAATATAAATAGAAATACATGCATACATATTACATAATAGTAAATAAAAATATCAAAATGGCACAATTTTTTAGATAAAATTAAAAAATTCTGAAAGTACACTCCTTTTTAAGGGTGAAGGGGGTGAGATACGGCAAAATAGCATACTATCGAACTTGTAGAGCGTCTAAAATAAAATATAATACTGGCAAAAAATATCAATTTTGCAGTACATTTGCCAGATTATATCAATTTACAAACAGTATACTTGACATTTTTTTTAATAATTTTGTGTTTTACGACCATTTAAGACTAAACTTAAATTGAAATCGGCCAATGAATACTACTATAGTTAGACCTATAATAGGGCATAACATGTGCAAAATTTCACTTATCAATGTGCCATAATAGTAAATGAAAATTATTAAAATAGTGCAAATTTGTTTGCGAGTTTTGAAATTTTGGAAATACGCCGCTTTTTAAAGGTGAAGGGGATGAGATACGGTAAAATGTCACAGGACCAAACTTGTAGAGCATCTAAAATAGAATACAATACTGGAAAAACATAAATCGATATAGGAGTATATTTAACAGGTAAAAGTAAATTAATTACAAACTGTATACATGAAATAATGTTAAGGATTTCGTGTTTTACGATTTTTGGACTAAACTTAGGTTGAAATTGGCTAATGAATGCTACTATAGTTAGACCTATATTAGGGCATAATATGTACAAAATTTCACGCATCGATGTGCCATATAATAGTAAATTAAAAATATTAAAATAGTGCAATATTTTGACGAGTTTTGAAATTTTAGAAATACGCCGCTTTTTAAGGGTGGAGGGGATGAAATACGGTAAAATGTCATAGGACCAATCTTGTAGAGCGTCTAAAATAGAATACAATATTGCTAAAACATGTATCGATATAGCAGTATATTTACCAGGTAAAGGTAAATTACAAACACTTTACATGAAAAAATGTTAAGGATTTCGTTTGTTTACGATTTTTTTGGACTAAACTTAGGTTGAAATTGACCAATGAATGCTACTATAGTTAGACCTATATTAGTGCATAAGATGTACAAAATTTCACTCATCGATGTGCCATAATACTAAACGAAAAATATTAAAATAGTCCAATTTTTGTTGACGAATTTTGAAATTTTGGAAGTACGCCCCTTTTTAAGTGTGAAGGGGATGAGATACGGTAAAATGTCATAGGACCTAACTTGTAGAGCGTTTAATTCCCAACTAACGATTTTTCCTCAGATTCGAGATAGGACCTCTCGTTCAAAAGTTACAGCGAAAATAGTAAAACCTTACATTTTCGGGTTACATGTTTCACCCTTCGTTATTTTATTTGGGGGGGTTGAAATGAAAAATTGTCGGATTTCAGACTTTTCCCTGGGGTATCAGATATTAAGCCACCCGCGTGCCAAAATCCACGTTTCCAGCTCACCCGGAAGTTGTCTAGAATTTGTATGGATGAGTCAGTCAGTGAGTCAGTTACACATGGGGCTGTATATATTATTGACTCGCCTACGGCTCGATGGGGGCTCCGCCCCCATGCCCCCTTAGGAGTTGCCCCCTAGTTTGAACTAATAAAAAGTCAAGTTTGAAATAGTTTAGTTCCACACAAGATCTGAACAGCCAAGACAGTAACAAAACCATCTAATACTCTAAATTCACAATCAGTATTAAAAAGCTTTAATGATCTCCTATTAGTAGGTTTTAATACCCCTCCTTAGTAAATAGTTTTAAAAAATTGAGCTGCGAAATAAATATTATTTATGTAAATATTTTAGGTGTTATACTTGATGGAGGGTCCAACCCAATAATTGGTTGCCCCAATTCCGTAAATTACTGTCAAAACCTCATACAATGAACAGGCTTGTTGAGGGCTCAACTCCAACGACAGTAACAGAAGCCGCCAATACACACTACTCACAATAAATAATTATAAGCTTTGAAATTTGCCCACGGCTCATGGTTTAATCCCACTCCCTAGTTCCCCTTAATTCGTTAAAAAATATAATGGAGTTGTGAAACATTAATGAACTATGTAAATAATCATGCTCAAAAGTTGTTGTGTAAAAATTTGGAGATACGATTATGATTACACAAGATTGAGGTAGCTGTATTCTGAAAAGATAAAAGTGGAATGAAATTATAAGTTTATATAGAGGACCGTTGTATGTAATAGTAGAAAAAAGGGACAAAATCAAATATTTGAAATTAAAAAAAATATATGGTATAAGCTAAGATGCTTCAGTTCCGCCACGGGGTGGCCAAGAAACGCAGGAATCATATATGTACCATATAGAGAAACGATAACAATTTTATCATTCACAATCAGCAATTATTAATTTAACAATTTTAAATGTTATATATATATATTAGTTCAGAAAATTAATAAATATAGAACCCTAGTAGTATGTAATAGATCACAGGGTATTAGGTACAATAATTATGAAGTCTTAAAGTCTTTATATAGTCTTAAAATGAAGAAAGTTGCAACTTAAGAACCATAAAATCGGCGTACATTATGCATTTTCAACCAATGGTAGTAAAAAAAAAAACAATTGTGAAATAATAGCCAAAAAAGGATTATTGGTTAAATTAAAATATACTGAAAGAGTTACAATAATAATAAGCATAGAATAGTTTTCAATTACAACAATAATAGGGTTAATCGAGACTTTGTGTGAGAGCACTGCATTGAGGAAGTTTGACGGACAAAGTGGCAGCGAGAAAAATTATTATTGAGTTTAATTCAATTGATTATTATAATATTTCTCAGCCTGATGGGTCATCAGATATGTAGATGGTCTTAAAAAAACGTCGGAAGTAGGTAAACGTTAGCGAAGGTAAGAATGGAAATTTCAATCGTTCTATAACTTAATATGTTCAATCGTTTCTTAAACTAAAATCTAAGCCTGATTGGACAGCAGCAAATAGGTCAAAGACCGGATGTCAAACGTGTTGGGACATGTTCAACTCTTCAAAGTAAAACTGCACCAAAACTATCAACTGAAGCGCTATATTCAATCTGGGGATTCATATAGAGAGACAGCATACAAATAGTAGAAAATTAAGTTACTGTATTAGGTAATTTTTTGTGCGAAAACCTACAAGAAATTTTCCAGCATGAGAAAACTAAAGTCTATAAAATGTAATGAGACCTAAAATATTTTTTGAAATTAATATAGAAATCAAAGCGGACATCGCCTGAATGTAAGGATACGCTATCGATTCAGAAATACTTTATTTTCAATAAAAACATGGCATTCAGAAGGAAAATCATACGCAAACAACTATGCGCCAAATTGAAAATAATTGTCGGGAAGAGGTGTAATTAAAAGATATCATTTAAATACAAGCAAGAACTAAGCGACTATAATAGCGCTCCAAGTCTCGATGCATCGCAACACCGTCGTCTAGACACAAGACGTTCTTGTTTAGATAGAATACATTATTCGTATCAAACACGGGTGTAGTTGAAAGAGATCATTTAAACACGAGCGAGAACTAAACCTGCAAAGTGATCTACGATACCACGCGGTGATATACGCTGATACGGCTGAACTACGTTACCGACAAATATATATTTTTTACCTTCTTTATAGTTTAAAATTAAAAAAGGTAAAGTTTTATGATTTTCCCTACATTGAAACATCTCAAAGGATGTCCATGCCAAATTTCAAGTCTCTATCTTAAACGGTCGCTTCAGGAATTTAAGATCATCAGTGAGTCAGTCAGTTACACATGGGGCTGTATATATTATAGACTCGCCTACGGCTCGATGGGGGCTCCGCCCCCATGCCCCCTCAGGAGTTGCCCCCTAGTTTGAATTGATAAAAAGTCAAGTTTGAAATAGTTTAGTTCCACACAAGATCTGAACAGCCAAGACAGTAACAAAACCATCTAATACTCTAAATTCACAATCAATAGTAAAAAAAGCTTTAATAATCTCATATTAGTAGGTTTTAATACCCCTCCTTAGTAAATAGTTTTAAAAATTGAGCTGTGAAATAAATATTATTTATGTAAATATTCTAGGTGTTAAGCTTGTTTGAGGGTCCAACCCAATATATGGTTGCCCCAATTCCGTATTCCGTAAATTGCTGTCAAAACCTCATACAATGAACAGGCTAGTTGAGGGCTCAACTCCAACAACAGTAACAGAAGCCGCCAATACACACTACTCACAATAAATAATAAGCTTTGAAATTTGCCCACGGCTCACAGTTTAATCCCACTCCCTAGTTCCCCTTAATTCGTTAAAAAATATAAAGGAGTTGTGAAATATTAATGAACTATGTAAATAGTCATGCTCAAAAGTTGTTGTGTAAAAATTTGGAGATACGATTATGATTGCACATCATTGAGGTAATAGCTGTATTCTGAAAAGATAAAAGTGGAATAAAATTATAAATTTATATAAAGAATCGTTGTATGTAATGGAAGAAAAAAGGGACAAAATCAAGATATTTGAAATAAAAAAAATATATGGTATAGGCTAAGATTCTTCAGTTCCGCCACGGTGTGGCGAAGAAACGCAGGAATCATATGGTACATATAGAGAAACGATAACAATTTTATCATTCAAAATCAGCAATTATTAATTTAACAATTAATTTTAAATGTTATATATATTAGTTCAGAAAATTAATAAAAATAGAGCCCTAGTAGTATGTAATAGATCACAGGGTATTAGGTACTATAATCATGAAGTCTTAAAGTCTTTATATAGTCTTAAAATGAAGAAAGTTGCAACTTAAGAACCATAAAATCGGCGTACATTATGCATTTTCAACCAATGGTAGTAAAAAAAACCAATTGTGAAATAATAGCCAAAAAAAGATTATTGGTTACATTAAAATATACTGAAAAAGTTACAATAATTGATAAGCATAGAATAGTTTTCAATTACAACAATAAGAAGGTTAATCTAGACTTAAGGTGAGAGCACTGCATTGAGGAAGTTTGACGGACAAAGTGGCAGCGAGAAAAATTACTATTGAGTTTAATTCAATTGATTATTATAATATTTCTCAGCCTGATGGATCATCAGATATGTAGATGGTCTTAAAAAAAACGTCGGAAATAGGTAAACGTTAGCGAAGGTAAGAATGGAAAGTTCAATCTTCTAAAACTTAATATGTTCAATCGTTTCCTAAACTAAAATCTAAGCCTGATTGGACAGCAGCAAATAGGTCAAAGACTGGATGTCAAACGTGTTGGGACACGTTCAACTCTTCAAAGTAAAACTGCACCAGAACTATCAACTTAAGCGCTATATTCAATCTAGGGATTTATATAGAGAGACAGCATATAAATAGTAGAAAATTAAGTTATAATCCTGTATAAGGTAATTTTTTGTGCGAAAACCTACAAGAAATTTTCCAGCATGAGAAAACTAAAGTCTAGAAAATGTAATAAGACCTAAAATATTTTTAGCAATTAATATAGAAATCAAAGCGGACATCACCTGAATGTATAGATACGCTTTCGATTCAGTAAACTTAATTTTAAATAATAACACAGCAATCAGAGAGAAAACCATACGCAAACAACTATGCGTCCATTTGAGAATAATTGTAGGTAAGAGGTGTAGTTAAAAGATATCATTTAAATACAAGCGAGAACTAAGCGACTATAATAGCGCTCCAAGCGACATCTTTAAGAACCAACGTACTTCCCTCGTACACCTCGTCCTTTTAGAAATTTTTATAATTTGAAAGTTGAAAATATGTAGTTTTTGGGCATTTATACTGCTTTAATCAGAGCGAATAATACCCTGGTGAAATAAACCGCTCTCTATGCATAGAAACTCCGTGGTCTACATAAGACGTTTATGTTAATCAGGAAACAATATTTGTATCAAATACGGGTGTAGTTGAAAGAGTTCATCTAAACACAAGCGAGAACTAAAAACCTGCAAAGTGATCTACTATACCACGCGGTGATATACGCTGATACGGCTGAACTACGTTACCGACAGATATATATTTTTTACCTTTTTTATAATTTAAAAGTAAAAAAGTTGTAGTTTTATGATTTTCCCTAAATTGAAACATCTCAAAGAATGTCTATGCCAAATTTCAAGTCTCTATCTTAAAAGGTCGCTTCAGGAATTTAAGATCATCAGTGAGTCAGTCAGTTACACATGGGGCTGTATATATTATAGACTCGCCTACGGCTCGATGGGGGCTCCGCCCCCATGCCCCCTTATAGGGTTGCCCCAAATTTGTTAATTGCTCTTAGTCTCAAGTACCGAACAGGCAAGACCCCCCCCCCCGCTAGGGGTTGCCCTGAATTCGTAAATTAATAAAAAGTCGAGTTTAAAATACGTTAGTTCCACGGAAGAACTGCACAGTCAAGACAGTAACAAAACCGTCAAATACACAAAATTCACAATTAATAGTAAACAAAGCTTTTAAAAAACTCATATGAATCGGTTTTAAAACCCCTTCGTAATTAGAATTCGTTTAAAAGTTTTGAGCTGTGAATTTATAATTATTTATGTAAATATTTTAGGTGTTATGCTGGTAAAAATATATATACTTTAGATTAGACGATTGTTGTTGTGTTAGTTGAAAAGAAATTTCAATTAAAAGAGTTATAGTTGTTGTTGTTGCTATCATTATATTTAATAGTAGTAGTTATGGTAACAAATATTTCTCTGATCGGTAGCTAAATATAAAGTTTTAAATTTCTATAAATTTTGTGTATCATATCCTATAATATAATACGAGCTATGTCTGAAGGGATGTGTGTTCCACGATCTCGAAATGTAGCTGTTAGATTTTGCTTAAACTTTGCGCTTAAGAGTGTTTTGGCCCAAAATTAAGTTTAGAAACAGCCTCAGTCACAGGAAAAATCGAAGTTGGTCTAAATTTAAGTTTTAAAATCGTCATTTTTAACATTGGTCTTATAGGTTGCTATTTTGGTGACGAAATAACAACTCAAAGTAAACAAAAATAAAGGAACATAAATTGTAAGCAGTTTTTTAACAGCTGTTAGCTGTGAAGAGTCTGGTGTAGATTTAATAGCTTGATTACATTGACACTATAACAAAAGTCAATTAAAACCAACCAGCAGGGTTCGGTTAACCTGGTACTAAATAGAGATACAATTATGGAAAAATTGACATAATCCCATGCCTCACCCAACTCAAATAAAAACTTGTAAATTTCAGGAGATAGAAGAAAAACGTTTAAATCACTGAAATAGCGTATAACATTCAAATCAATGAGCGAAAACAAGAATTAAATAACATGAAAACAAAATAATAGGAAAGAATAAAAACGGGGTTGATCCGCAAAAAAACCCTACTACTACAAACTACCAATTATAAGAATATAAAATCGAGACCTCTGAAATAATAATTTATTCATAAAAACCTGTTTGTTTTGATCAAAGGTCATTTAAAAATTCTCAAAAACATATTTTAAGTGTGTATTAAAATATAATGTAAAACACTGAATATAATTACAACAGAAAGATAATAATAAACTGTCTATTAATTATTGTACAAAGTAATAGAAATATATTACGTTAAGATCACGGCACGAACTACACAGTAAATTCATTGAATGCGAAATTCGACCGAAAGTGTAACCTGGGGTGAATCTGAATTAGTAATCTAAAATAAGGGAAAAATGAAACGAGAACCTAACATTTAAATCTGTTCTTTTTGTTCAATACTCATTTAAACATTCTAAAAAACATATTTTAAGTGTGTATTAAAATATACTGTAAAATACTGAATATAAATTAAACAGAAAGATAATAATAAACTGTCTATTAATTATTGTACAAAGTAATAGAAGTATATTACGTTAAGATCAACGCTCGAACTACACCGTAAATTCATTGAATGCGAAATTCGACCGAAAGTGTAACCTGGGGTGAATCTGAATTAGTAATCTAAAATAAGGGAAAAATGAAACGAGAACCTAACATTTAAACTGTTCTTTTTGTTCAATACTCATTTAAACATTCTCAAAAACATATTTTAAGTGTGTATTAAAATATACTGTAAAATACTGAATATAAATTAAACAGAAAGATAATAATTAACTGTCTATTAATTATTGTACAAAGTAATAGAAGTATATTACGTTAAGATCACGGCTCGAACTACACCGTAAATTCATTGAATGCGAAATTCGGCCGAAAGCGTAACCTGGGGTGAATTTGAATTCGTAATCTAAAATAAGGTGAAAATGAAACGAGAACCTAACATTTAAATCGGTTCTTTTTGTTCAATACTTATTTGAACATTCTAAAAAACATATTTTTAAGTGTGTAAAAAATCTAATATAGGACACTGAATACAAATCAAACATAAAGATAATAATTAACTGTCTAATAAGTATTGTACAAATTAATCAAAAAATGTTTCACAGCTCAAGCTTCACAGCAAAATTCATGTAGTGTGTAATTCGGCCGAAAGGACACTCTATTGTGTATTTGAATAAATAATCTAAAATAAATTGAATACAAGACGAGAACCTAACATAAATACCTATATGTTTAGATCATCAGTTGTTAAAAATTCTCAAAAACATAATCATTCATAAAAAGACGTTCATATCTGTAAGAAATACAATGCTAGTATCAAACACGGGTGTAGTTGAAAGAGATCATTTAAACACGAGCGAGAACTAAACCTGCAAAGTGATCTACGATACCACGCGGTGATATATGCAGATACGGCTGAACTACTTTACCGACAAATCTATATTTTTTAGATTTTTTATAGTTTAAAAGTAAAAAAGTTGTAGTTTTATAATTTTCCCTAAATTGTAACATCTCAAAGAATGTCCATGCCAAATTTCAAGTGTCTAGCTTCAACGATGGCTTCAGGACTTTCCTATCATCAGTGAGTGAGTGAGTCAGTTACACATGGGGCTGTATATATTATAGACTCGCCTACGGCTCGATGGGGGCTCCGCCCCCATGCCTCCTCAGGAGTTGCCCCCTAGTTTGAATTAATAAAAAGTCAAGTTTGAAATAGTTTAGTTCCACACAAGATCTGAACAGCCAAGACAGTAACAAAACCATCTGATACTCTAAGTTCACAATCAATAGTAAAAAAAGCTTTAATAATCTCCTATTAGTAGGTTTTAATACCCCTCCTTTGTAAGTAGTAAAAAAAATTGAGCAGTGAAAAAAATATTATTTATGTAAATATTCTAGGTGTTATGCTTGATGGAGGGTCCAACCCAATAATTGGTTGCCCCAATTCCGTAAATTACTGTCAAAACCTCATGCAATGAACAGGCTAGTTGAGGGCTCAACTCCAACGACAGTAACAGAAGCCGTCAATACACACTATTCACAATAAATAATAATAAGCTTTGAAATTTGCCCACGGCTCATGGTTTAATCCCACTCCCTAGTTCCCCTTAATTCGTTAAAAAATATAAAGGAGTTGTGAAATATTAATGAACTATAAAAATAGTAATGCTCAAAAGTTGATGTGTAAAAAAATTGGAGATACGATTATGATTGCACCTGATTTAGGTAATAGCTGTATTCTGAAAAGATAAAAAAGAATAAAATTATAAATTTATATAAAGAATCGTTGTATGTAATGGAAGAAAAAAGGGACAAAATCAAGATATTTGAAATAAAAAAAATATATGGTATAGGCTAAGATTCTTCAGTTCCGCCACGGTGTGGCGAAGAAACGCAGGAATCATATATGTACAATATAGAGAAACGATAACAATTTTATCATTCAAAATCAGCAATTATTAATTTAACAATTAATTTTAAATGTTATATATATTAGTTCAGAAAATTAATAAAAATAGAGCCCTAGTAGTATGTAATAGATCACAGGGTATTAGGTACTATAATCATGAAGTCTTAAAGTCTTTATATAGTCTTAAAATGAAGAAAGTTGCAACTTAAGAACCATAAAATCGGCGTACATTATGCATTTTCAACCAATGGTAGTAAAAAAACCAATTGTGAAATAATAGCCAAAAAAGATTATTGGTTACATTAAAATATACTGAAAAAGTTACAATAATTGATAAGCATAGAATAGTTTTCAATTACAACAATAAGAAGGTTAATCTAGACTTAAGGTGAGAGCACTGCATTGAGGAAGTTTGACGGACAAAGTGGCAGCGAGAAAAATTACTATTGAGTTTAATTCAATTGATTATTATAATATTTCTCAGCCTGATGGATCATCAGATATGTAGATGGTCTTAAAAAAAACGTCGGAAATAGGTAAACGTTAGCGAAGGTAAGAATGGAAAGTTCAATCTTCTAAAACTTAATATGTTCAATCGTTTCCTAAACTAAAATCTAAGCCTGATTGGACAGCAGCAAATAGGTCAAAGACTGGATGTCAAACGTGTTGGGACACGTTCAACTCTTCAAAGTAAAACTGCACCAGAACTATCAACTTAAGCGCTATATTCAATCTAGGGATTTATATAGAGAGACAGCATATAAATAGTAGAAAATTAAGTTATAATCCTGTATAAGGTAATTTTTTGTGCGAAAACCTACAAGAAATTTTCCAGCATGAGAAAACTAAAGTCTAGAAAATGTAATAAGACCTAAAATATTTTTAGCAATTAATATAGAAATCAAAGCGGATATCACCTGAATGTATAGATACGCTTTCGATTCAGTAAACTTAATTTTAAATAATAACACAGCAATCAGAGAGAAAACCATACGCAAACAACTATGCGTCCATTTGAGAATAATTGTAGGTAAGAGGTGTAGTTAAAAGATATCATTTAAATACAAGCGAGAACTAAGCGACTATAATAGCGCTCCAAGCGACATCTTTAAGAACCAACGTACTTCCCTCGTACACCTCGTCCTTTTAGAAATTTTTATAATTTGAAAGTTGAAAATATGTAGTTTTTGGGCATTTATACTGCTTTAATCAGAGCGAATAATACCCTGGTGAAATAAACCGCTCTCTATGCATAGAAACTCCGTGGTCTACATAAGACGTTTATGTTAATCAGGAAACAATATTTGTATCAAATACGGGTGTAGTTGAAAGAGTTCATCTAAACACAAGCGAGAACTAAAAACCTGCAAAGTGATCTACTATACCACGCGGTGATATACGCTGATACGGCTGAACTACGTTACCGACAGATATATATTTTTTACCTTTTTTATAATTTAAAAGTAAAAAAGTTGTAGTTTTATGATTTTCCCTAAATTGAAACATCTCAAAGAATGTCTATGCCAAATTTCAAGTCTCTATCTTAAAAGGTCGCTTCAGGAATTTAAGATCATCAGTGAGTCAGTCAGTTACACATGGGGCTGTATATATTATAGACTCGCCTACGGCTCGATGGGGGCTCCGCCCCCATGCCTCCTCAGGAGTTGCCCCCTAGTTTGAATTAATAAAAAGTCAAGTTTGAAATAGTTTAGTTCCACACAAGATCTGAACAGCCAAGACAGTAACAAAACCATCTGATACTCTAAGTTCACAATCAATAGTAAAAAAAGCTTTAATAATCTCCTATTAGTAGGTTTTAATACCCCTCCTTTGTAAGTAGTAAAAAAAATTGAGCAGTGAAAAAAATATTATTTATGTAAATATTCTAGGTGTTATGCTTGATGGAGGGTCCAACCCAATAATTGGTTGCCCCAATTCCGTAAATTACTGTCAAAACCTCATGCAATGAACAGGCTAGTTGAGGGCTCAACTCCAACGACAGTAACAGAAGCCGTCAATACACACTATTCACAATAAATAATAATAAGCTTTGAAATTTGCCCACGGCTCATGGTTTAATCCCACTCCCTAGTTCCCCTTAATTCGTTAAAAAATATAATGGAGTTGTGAAATATTAATGAACTATAAAAATAGTAATGCACAAAAGTTGATGTGTAAAAAAATTGGAGATACGATTAGGATTGCACCTGATTTAGGTAATAGCTGTATTCTGAAAAGATAAAAAAGAATAAAATTATAAGTTTATATAGAGGATTGTTGTATGTAATAGAAGAAAAAAGGGACAAAATCAAGATATTTGAAATAAAAAAATATGGTATAGGCTAAGATGCTTCAGTTCCGCCACGGAGTGGCAGAGAAACGCTGGAATCATATATGTACCATATAGAGGAACGATAACAATTTTATCATTCAAAATCAGCAATTATTAATTTAACAATTTTATATGTTTTATATATATATATATCAGTTCAGAAAATTAATAAAGAGCCCTAGTAGTATGTAATAGATCACAGGGTATTAGGTACTATAATCATGAAGTCTTAAAGTCTTTATATAAGCTTAAAATGAAGAAAGTGGCAACTTAAGCACCATAAAATCGGCGTACATTATGCATTTTCAACCAATGGTAGTAAAAAAAACCAATTGTGAAATAATAGCCAAAAAAGGATTATTGGTTAAATTAAAATATACTGAAAGAGTTACAATAATTGATAAGCATAGAATAGTTTTCAATTACAACAATAATAGGGTTAATCGAGACTTTAGGTGAGAGCACTGCATTGAGGAAGTTTGACAAAGTGGCAGCGAGAAAAATTACTATTGAGTTTAATTCAATTGGTTACTATAATATTTCTCAGCCTGATGGGTCATCAGATATGTAGATGGTCTTCAAAAAACGAAGGACGTAGGTAAACGTTAGCGAAGGTAAGAATGGAAAGTTCAATCGTTCTATAACTTAATATGTTCGATTGTTTCCTAAACTAAAATCTAAGCCTGATTGGACAGCAGCAAATAGGTCAAAGACCGGATGTCAAACGTTTTGGGACACTTTCAACTCTCCAAAGTAAAACTGCACCAGAACTATCAACTGAAGCGCTATATTCAATCTGGTGATTCATATAGAGAGACAGCATACAAAAAAAAAGTTATAATTGCTGTATTAGATAATTTTTTGTGAACACAGCAATCGGAGGGAAATCCATACGCAAACAAATATGCGCCCAATTGAAAATAATTATCGGGAAGAGGTGTAGTTAAAAGATATCATTTAAATACAAGCGAGAACTAAGCGACTATAATAGCGCTCCAAGCGACATCTTTAAGAACCAACTTACTTCCTAACCAACACCTCGTCATTTAGATTTTTTATGATTTGAAAATGAAAATTTGTAGTTAATGGGCGTTTTTGGATCCACAAAAAACCCCTACTATTACAAACTACTAATTATAAGAATATAAAATCGAGACCTGTGAAATAATAATTTATTCTTAAAAACCTGTTAATTTTGTTCAATAGTAATTAAAATATTCTCAAAAATATATTTTAAGTGTGTGTAAAATACTAAATATAAATAAAACAGAAAGATAATAATTAACTGTCTATTGATTATTGTACAAAGTAATAGAAGTATATTACGTTAAGATCACGGCACGAGCTACACAGTAAATTCATAGAATGCGATATTCAGCCGAAAGCGTAACATGGGGTGAATTTGAATTAGTAATCTAAAATAAAGTGAAAATGAAACGAGAACCTAACATTTAAATCTGTTCTTTTTGTTCAATACTCATTTAAAAATTCTCAAAAACATATTTTAAGTGTGTATTAAAATGTAATGTAAAATACTGAATATAAATAAAACAGAAAGATAATAATTAACTGTCTATTAAGTATTGTACAAAGTAATCGAATTATGTTACGTTAAGATCACAGCTCAAGCTTCACAGCAAAATTCATGTAGTGCGAAATAATGCCGAAAGGATAATCTAGTATGAACTTGAATAAATAATCTAGAATAATTTGAAAACAAATCGAGAACCTAACATTGAAATTTGTTTGTTTGGTTCATTAATTGTCTTAAAATTATCAAAAACAAAATCGTTCATTAAAAGGCGTTCGTATCTGACATAAATACAATGCTGTTATCAAACATGGGTGTAGTTGAAAGAGATCATTTAAACACGAGCGAAAGGATACTGTAGTATTTGAATAAATAATCGAAAATAAATTGAATACAAGACGAGAACCTAACATAAATACCTTTATGTATTGATCATCAGTTGTTAAAAATTCTCAAAAACATAATCGTTCATAAAAAGACCTTCATATCTGTAAGAAATACAATGCTAGTATCAAACACGGGTGTAGTTGAAAGATCATACAAATTAATCGAAAAAATGTTTCGTTAAGATCACAGCTCAAGCTTCACAGCAAAATTCATGTAGTGCGAAATTCGGCCGAAAGGATACTCTAGTGTGTATTTGAATAAATGATCTAAAATAAATTGAATACAAGACGAGAAACTAACTTAAATATCTGTTTGTTATGATCATTGGTTGTTAAAAATTCTCAAAAACATAATTATTCATAAAAAGACGTTCATATCTGTAAGTATCAAACACGGGTGTAGTTGAAAGATCATACAAATTAATCGAAAAAATGTTTCGTTAAGATCACAGCTCAAGCTTCACAGCAAAATTCATGTAGTGCGAAATTCGGCCGAAAGGATACTCTAGTGTGTATTTGAATAAATGATCTAAAATAAATTGAATACAAGACGAGAAACTAACTTAAATATCTGTTTGTTATGATCATTGGTTGTTAAAAATTCTCAAAAACATAATTATTCATAAAAAGACGTTCATATCTGTAAGTATCAAACACGGGTGTAGTTGAAAGAGATCATTTAAACACGAGCGAGAACTAAACCTGCAAAGTGATCTACGATACCACGCGGTGATATACGCCGATACGGCTGAACTACTTTACCGACAAATCTATATTTTTTTGATTTTTTATAGTTTAAAAGTAAAATAGTTGTAATTTTATAATTTTCCCTAAATTGAAACATCTCAAAGAATGTCCATGCCAAATTTCAAGTGTCTAGCTTCAACGATGGCTTCAGGACTTTCCTATCATCAGTGAGTGAGTGAGTCAGTTACACATGCGGCTGTATATATTATAGACTCGCCTACGGCTCGATGGGGGCTTCGCCCCCATGCCCCCTTAGGGGTTGCCCCTGAGAAGTTAAAGCCCAAACTAGAGTTGTCGTTTAGTCATAGTCGTAACGTCATATATCTAATGACGTTATAATTTGAATGCCAGAGCTCAAAGTTCAAGATTTCATAACACCTTAGTGTTAATTTGGGGGGATACATAGAACTAATCCCCTGAGTAGTTATAGCCCAAATTAGAGTTGTCGTTTAGTCATAGATATATCTAATGACGTTATAATTTGAATGCCAGAGCTCAAAGTTCAAGATTTCATAACACCTTAGTGTTAATCTGTGGGGATACATAGTACAAATAAGAAAATGTCCTTGGAGATTGAAAGTAAAAAACAATAAAAAAAATTATTCGGCCAAAGTTTGAATTAATGAAAGTCAAGTTTGAAATAGTTTAGTTCCACATAAGATCTGGACAGCCAAGACAGTAACAAAACCATCTAATACTCTAAATTCACAATCAATAGTAAAAAAAGCTTTAATAATCTCCTATTAGTAGGTTTTAATACCCCTCCTTAGTAAATAGTTTTAAAAAATTGAGCTGTGAAATAAATATTATTTATGTAAATATTCTAGGTGTTAAGCTTGATGGAGGGTCCAACCCAATATATGGTTGCCCCAATTCCGTATTACGTAAATTACTGTCAAAACCTCATACAATGAACAGGCTAGTTGAGAGCTCAACTCCAACAACAGTAACAGAAGCCGCCAATACACAATACTCACAATAATAAGCTTTGAAATTTGCCCACGGCTCATGGTTTAATCCCACTCCCTAGTTCCTCTTAATTCGTTAAAAAATATAATGGAGTTGTGAAATATTAATGAACTATGTAAATAGTCATGCTCAAAAGTTGTTGTGTAAAAATTTGGAGATACGATTATGATTGCACATGATTGAGGTAATAGCTGTATTCTGAAAAGATAAAAGTGGAATAAAATTATAAATTTATATAGAGGATCGTTGTATGTAATGGAAGAAAAAAGGGACAAAATCAAGATATTTGAAATAAAAAAAAAATATGGTATAGGCTAAGATTCTTCAGTTCCGCCACGGGGTGGCCAAGAAACGCAGGAATCATATATGTACCATATAGAGAAACGATAACAATTTTATCATTCAAAATCAGCAATTATTAATTTAACAATTAATTTTAAATGTTATATATATTAGTTCAGAAAATTAATAAAAATAGAGCCCTAGTAGTATGTAATAGATCACAGGGTATTAGGTACTATAATCATGAAGTCTTAAAGTCTTTATATAGTCTTAAAATGAAGAAAGTTGCAACTTAAGAACCATAAAATCGGCGTATATTATGCATTTTCAACCAATGGTAGTAAAAAAACCCAATTGTGAAATAATAGCCCAAAAAAAATTATTGGTTAAATTAAAATATACTGAAAAAGTTACAATAATTGATAAGCATAGAATAGTTTTCAATTACAACAATAAGAGGGTTAATCTAGACTTAAGGTGAGAGCACTGCATTGAGGAAGTTTGACGGACAAAGTGGCAGCGAGAAAAATTACTATTGAGTTTAATTCAATTGATTATTATAATATTTCTCAGCCTGATGGATCATCAGATATGTAGATGGTCTTAAAAAAAAGTCGGAAGTAGGTAAACGTTAGCGAAGGTAAGAATGGAAAGTTCAATCGTTCTTAAACTTAACATGTTCAATCGTTTCCTAAACTAAAATCTAAGCCTGATTGGACAGCAGCAAATAGGTCAAAGACTGGATGTCAAACGTGTTGGGACACGTTCAACTCTTCAAAGTAAAACTGCACCAGAACTATCAACTGAAGCGCTATATTCAATCTAGGGATTCATATAGAGAGACAGCATATAAATAGTAGAAAATTAAGTTATAATTACTGTATAAGGTAATTTTTTGTGCGAAAACCTACAAGAAATTTTCCAGCATGAGAAAACTAAAGTCTATAAAATGTAATAAGACCTAAAATATTTTTAGCAATTAATATAGAAATCAAAGCGGACATCACCTGAATGTATAGATACGCTTTCGATTCAGTAATCTTCATTTTCAATAATAACACAGCAATCAGAGGGAAAAACATACGCAGAAAACTATGCGTCCAATTGAGAATAAATATAGGGAAGATGTGTAGTTAAAATATATCATTTAAATACAAGCGAGAACTAAGCGACTATAATAGCGCTCCAAGCGACATCTTTAAGAACCAACGTACTTCCCTCGTACACCTCGTCTTTTAGAAATTTTTATAATTTGAAAGTTGAAAATTTGTAGTTTTTGGGCATTTATACTGTTTTAATCAGAGCGAGTAACACCCTGGTGAAGTAAACCGCTCTCTATGCATCGAAACTCCGTGGTCTACACAAGACGTTTATGTTTATCAGTAGACAATATTCGTATCAAACACGGGTGTAGTTGAAAGAGATCATCTAAACACAAGCGAGAACTAAACCTGCAAAGTGATCTACGATACCACGCGGTGATATACGCAGATACGGCTGAACTACGTTACCGACATATCTATATTTTTTAATTTTTTTATAATTTAAAAGTAAAAAAGTTGTAGTTTTATGATTTTCCCTAAATTGTAACATCTCAAAGAATGTCCATGCCAAATTTCAAATCTCTAGCTTAAACGGTGGCTTCAGGACTTTAATATCATAAGTGAGTGAGTCAGTTACACATGCGGCTGTATATATCATAGACTCGCCTACGGCTCGATGGGGCTTCGCCCCATGCCCCTTGGGGGTTGCCCTAAATTCGTAAATTAATAAGAAGTCAAATTGTTAAACAGGTTAGTTCCAACCGAAGAACGGGTCAATTTAAGATCATCAGTGAGTGAGTAAGTCAGTCAGTCAGTTACACATGGGGCTGTATATATTATGTAAATATTCTAGGTGTTATGCTTGATGGAGGGTCCAACCCAATAATTGGTAGCCCCAATTCCGTAAATTACTGTCAAAACCTCATACAATGAACAGGCTAGTTGAGGGCTCAACTCCAACGACAGTAACAGAAGCCGCCAATACACACTACTCACAATAAATAATACAGTAATAAGCTTTTAAATTTGCCCACGGCTCATGGTTTAATCCCTCTCCCTAGCTTCCCTTAGTTCATTAAAAAATATGATGGAGTTGTGAAATATTAATGAACTATGTAAATAGTTATGCTCAAAAGTTGTTGTGTAAAAATTAGGAGATACGATTATGATTGCACATGATTGAGGTAATCACTGTATTCTGAAAAGATAAAAGTGGAATAAAATTATAAGTTTATATAGAGGATCGTTGTATGTATTAGAAGAAAAAAGGCACAAAATCAAGATATTTGAAATTTAAAAAAAAAAATTGTTTAGGCTAAGATGCTTCAGTTCCGCCAAGGGGTGGCCAAGAAACGCAGGAATCATATAGGTACCATATAGAGAAACGATAACAATTTTATCATTCAAAATCAGCAATTATTAATTTAACAGTTTTAAATGTTATATACATATTACTTCAGAAAATTAATAAAAATAGAGCCCTTGTAGTATGTAATAGCTCACAGGGTATAAAGTACTACAATCATGAAGTCTTAAAGTCTTTATATAGTCTTAAAATGAAGAAAATTGCAACTTAAGAACCATAAAATCGGCGTACATTATGCATTTTCAACCAATGGTAGTAAAAAAAAAACCAATTGTGAAATAATAGCCAAAAAAAGGATTATTGATTAAATTAAAATATACTGAAAGAGTTACAATAATTGATAAGCATAGAATAGTTTTCAATTACAACAATAATAGGGTTAATCGAGACTTTGTGTGAGAGCACTGCATTGAGGAAGTTTGACGGACAAAGTGGCAGCGAGAAAAATTACTATTGAGTTTAATTCAATTGGTTAGTTTAATATTTCTCAGCCTGATGGGTCATCAGATATGTAGATGGTCTTAAAAAAACGTAGGAAGTACGTAAATGTTAGCGAAGGTAAGAATGGAAAGTTCAATTGTTCTATAACTTAATATGTTCAATCGATTCCTAAACTAAAATTTAAGCCTGATTGGACAGCAGCAAATAGGTCAAAGACCGGATGTCAGACGTGTTGGGACACGTTCAACTCTTCAAAGTAAAACTGTACCAGAACTATCAACTGAAGCGCTATATTCAATCTGGGGATTCATATAGAGAGACAGCATACAAATAGTAGAAAATTAAGTTAAAATTACTGTATTAGGTAATTTTTGTGCGAAAATCTACAAGAAATTTTCCAGCATGAGAAAACTAAAGTCTAGAAAATGTATTAAGACCTAATATATTTTTAGCAATTAATATAGAAATTAAAGCGGACATCACCTGAATGTAAAGATACGCTTTCGATTCAGTAAATTCATTTTCAATAATAACACAGCAATCAGAGGGACAACCATACTCAAACAACTGTGCGTCCAATCGAGATTAATTATCGGGAAGAGGTGTAGTTAAAAGATATCATTTAAATACAAGCGAGAACTAAGCGACTATAATAGCGCTCCAAGCGACATCTCTAAGAACCAACGTACTTCCTTACGACACCTCGTCTTTTGAGAATTATTTATAATTTGAAAGCTGAAAATTTTTAGTTTTTGGGCATTAATACTGTCTAGAACAAAGCGAGAATTGCTGAAATAACCCGCTCTCTATGCAGAAAAACACCGTCGTCTAATCAAGACATTCATGCTAACGTAATTCAATAATGTTATCATACACGGGTGTAATTGAAAGAGATCATTTAAACATGAGCGAGAACTAAACCTGCAGAGTGATCTACGATACCACGCGGTGATATACGCTGATACGGCTGAACTACGTTACCGACAAATCTATATTTTGAACCTTTTTTATAGTTTAAAAGTAAAAAAGTTGTAGTTTTATGATTTTCCCTAAATTGAAACATCTCAAAGAATGTCCATGCCAAATTTCAAGTCTCTATCTTAAACGGTCGCTTCAGGACTTTAAGATCATCAGTGAGTCAGTCAGTTACACATGGGGCTGTATATATTATAGACTCGCCTACGGCTCGATGGGGCTTCGCCCCATGCCCCTTAGGGGTTGCCCTAAATTCGTAAATTAATAAGAAGTCAAGTTGTTAAACAGGTTAGTTCCAACCAATGAACGGGTCAGCCAAGACAGTGACAAAAGTGTCTTATACACACTACTCACAATCAATAATAATAATAAAACGCTTTGAAAATCGTCTACGGTTTTTTAAACCCCCTTCCTAATTCATCGTAATTCGTTAAAACTATAATTGATAGTTTTGAAATAATAATTAACTATGTAAATAATCTAGGTATTATGCTCAATATCGGTACTGTAGAAAATTTTTTGATACGAATATGTCTCAATTAATTGGCGTATCATGAAAAAAAAAGAAGTGAAATACATATTTCAGCTTCAATTTAAGTAGGTTGTACTAAAAAAAGGCAAAAGAAACATATTTGTAAGTACAAAAATATAATTTAAGTTAAGATGATTGTTGCTGTGTTTAACGAAAAGAAGTTTGAAAACAAAGAGTTTAAATATAGTTGTGGTTGTTGCTATAAATATAATTAGTAGTGGTAGTTACAGTACTAAACGTTTCTCTGTTACTTAGCCAGCTCTTGGAGTTGCAATCGTGAAAGAAGTGACATAATCCCCTGCGTCACCCAAGTCAAATGAGAAATTAAAAACTCCAGGAGATAGATTACAAAGGTTTAAATCAAAGAAACAACTAATAAAATTTAAATAAATTAGCGAAAACAATAATTAAATAACATGAAAACAAAATAAAAGGGAAATAATAAAAACGGGGTGGATCCACGAAAGCCCCCTACTATTAGAAAACATTTTACTGTTTGTTAAAATATGAAATTGAGAGTTGCGAAATAATAGTTATTAAATAAAGTTATTAAATAAATGTTCTGGTTATTGTTGTGGCTTTTGTTAAAATTCTAGTGAAATATGATACTTTCATTAAGGAGTTGTGGAAAGAACATGAGTGGAATAAGATTTATGAATTTTCATTGAAATAGGTTGTATTTTATGAGTTGTAAAATAATTTAAATTTTTTTAAAAGTATTGTTTAGGTCAAGATGTTTTGAACTCAGGTGCTGTGAGTTCATTGTAGTACTTCAAGTGACAATGTTTCTCTGTTAGTTAGCCAGCGCTTAAAGTTGCAATCTGGCGTATCCAGTTCCGCCACGGGGAGGCCGAGAAACGTAGGAACCATATATACATATTTACAAATCAAAATTAAATATAAACACCGGGCAGTTTGTTTCGCAGTAACCCTAGCCTCTGCGAAATATTTACAAATCTTAAAACTAAAATCACACCGGGGAGGTTGTTGAAGCGGTGCCCCTCGCCTCCGCTCACAAACCTTAAAACTAATGTACAAAAAACTAAACAGGGACTTTTGATGGGCAGGCCCCCTATCGTACTGCCATAAAAAGTCTAAATCCAACGGGGAATTTTGATAATGCAGGCCCCCTAGCTTACTGCTGAGTCAAATAAGGATTTATCGAAGGAGTTCGTCATATACAATGTTCTTTGCATATGCGACTCCTTCGCGGATCCTATCGGGATTTACCAGAACAGCAATGTTGTCTGGATGTCGAACTCTACTGAGTAAGACGTACAACTGACCATGCGTGAAGCAGTCCGTCCGAAGATCAACACCAACTGACTCTATTGTTTGACCTTGGCTCTTGTGCCCTGTCATACAATAGGCCAACATCAATGGAAATTGACGTCGGCGAACTTTTAACGGCGATCCCTCGACAAAGGGAAAAGTGAATTGTATACGGGGGATACAAATCGGTTCCCTTTGTCCAGGAAGTCGGACTGTGACCAAGCGGTTGCTGATCGCAGTCACAATGACTTTTGTGCCGTTAACAAGTCCTTCGGCGATGTTTAGGTTTCGCATAACGAGGCACACGGAAACAATCTTCAGACGGAGGACATGGTCAGGGACGCCTTTCCCAGTAGCCTGGTTCAGAAGTTGAATATCGACATCCAGTCCATCATCGCCTTCTTTGTCTGCAGAGTCAGCGCTTCTCAGCTCGTAAATGTTCCCGTCTAAGGAGTTTAAGACGATATTGTTAATCTCCTTGACATTCACAATTACAGTTGAGAGAATCGCTCTCTGCGCACAAAGATCCGGATCCAATAGGTAATTTCTAGGAAATACAAAACTGATCAAATCGGGCAGGGTAATAAAATGTCGTATGCCAGTCAAAGGGATAAGCATTTGACTATCCCTACCCTCACCAAAAGAGCTGGAACAAATAGTTCCATTACCCACCTCAAGGAGAAACTCTGAGTAGGCAGAGGATTGACAAGTCCTATGAGGTGTCGTCAAAGAGAATATTTGAAAGTGTCGCCAAAGATGCGACGCCCGGAGTGATACACAGGCAACGTCAGATGGTGTACGCGCCTTCACCACGACGGGCGCGATCTGGCGGAAGTCTCCCGAGCAGAGAATGATCTTACCTCCAAATGGCTCATTTGAGTTCATTAAATCCCTCAGAGAACGGTCAATGATCTCGAAGATAAACCTATGAGCCATTGGAGCCTCATCAAAAACTATCAGCTGTGCTGCTCTGATGAGCTCTGCTCGTTGAGACCCGTTGGTGACACTCCAATAGCCGGTGCCATCCCCAAGATCGAGTGGAATCTTGAACATGCTATGGGCAGTTGTACCCCCCGGCATGTTTCCAGCAGCAATCCCGGAGCTGGCCACAGGAAGAGCCACTTGACGGCAACCTCGAACATATGCGAGAATGACGCGTATAAGCGAAGTTTTCCCATACCCCCCAGGGCCATCGAGGAAAATGAGTTTGGACTGTCTGTTTTCCTGACGATTTTGGAGGAGGGAACTCACATAGTCAAAAACGCGTTTTTGGTCCTCTGACAGTTTGGGAACCCACTCTTCGACAATTGACCGCTGATGATTGTCCCCGAAGACGAGGAGTTCTCTCCCCAACTCCGTCGTGTCGTCACGAACATCAGGGAGGCCGTGATCCACCAAACAAGAGCCCTGACGCCTAAGTTTACGGTCAATTTCGATAAGAGCGAGCTTGACTGCCAGGTCCGAATCGTGCGGGTTCCGTTCTAAGTGGTCTTCGCAAAGTGAATCTCGGAAAACATCCCACAAAAGAGCAGCGGGAGCTCCCATATTGCAAAGGATCACAAAGAACGAACGCAATCTAGGGCCAACCATAAATTGGGCTGCTTCACGCAAGGCATACTGATACTCTTCCTCGTCCTCAACCAGGCCGAGCTTACGAGCTACTTCTTGGAAAGTATGGCAATTTCCACCACGAGAAAGAAGATCAGCATACCCACGGCAAGGAATCAGCATTAGAAGTAAACGAAGATAGTACAGCTCACTTCTGCTGGGAGAGACCCAAAATAGACGACACACTTTTTCTCCACGCTGGCGCGCTGTGATAAAGTGTTTACCGTCGGGATGGTCGAATATTTCGCCGTTGGCAGGACGTTTCGTGTGCACAATGTACTTTTCATAAAAAGACTGATACGTAAGATGGTCGAATTCGGGGTTCTGAGGACGATCGAAGTAAATAATTAACTTAGAGCTAGCTCTGGAAGTAGCGTCTTCCAGCTGGTCTGGTCGAAAACATACAACCTGTTTCCCTTCCAGGTGAACTGGGAGACACTCAACAGTTGGCTCAGACACTGAAATAGGAAACCCCAGAAGTCTCCAACATGCGTCACTAGCACCGACCATTCTCTTCGTCACGTAATGATCTACCTCGTCATCTTGCTTACTGAAGGGAGTCACAGTGACGTTTTGTAGGGAACCTCCCTTCATTAGATATTTGAAGAGGTATTTTATTACGCGGCGAGTAGAAGCTAGCTCTAAGTTAATGTGTGCTTCGTATTTAAGTAACAAGGCCGGGTTATATGGTACAACCCATCCGTCATGTACGCCAACTTGTCTTTTACGTGACGTTATGAAGCCCTTATTATTATAATCCCGTTTATATTGGACGAACCCTCTTTCATCAACGTGTGTAGTTTCACACGAGGGCTTGGGGAAGAACTTTGTGCAGTAACCCTTCGCAGAGTCCCAGCAAGGAAAGTCAGTTCGATGATCAGTACCACATGGGCCGTGAACCATGTGTTTCAGAACCAACTCTCTTAGCCGGCCTCCGGCTTCTTCCTCCGAGGGAATATCTGCGCGGATTAGTGAGTCAATGTCGGATGCTTGGACTGGTCCGTCTCCGTTAATCTTGAATACGATGTGGGTATGAGGAAGGCCCCTCATCTGCATCTCGATAACGTAGACGAAATAGACCGCACGTCCGAACATGGCCCCACTTCGCAGATCTCGGAGAAGTTCCAGAAGTTTAATCCGGAAGACTCTGCAAGCAGTGCTAGGGTCACTGCGCCCACCCCCGCGAGGACAAGCTTTCTTGTTTTCCTCCCAAGTCGCGCTGTATGTAAATGTTAGAAAGAAAGTGGGGGAGCCCAGACGACAAACTAGAGCCATGGCGTGCTCATAATGGACTTTCATATATCTGGGACCCCCTGTAAATGTACTTGGGAGGTAAACCTTTCAAGCTTGTGCCCCACCCTCGCCCTGGACAGTTTCGTCTTTGGCTATGTCTTCCAAGACTTGTCTACCTGTACGACTACCACGTTGAACATCAAGGAGTTCATCCAATGGCCCTATCCGCATGGCATTGGAAGTTGGTTTGGTCTGGGAAAATTTTATGAAACGAAGTTTTTCTTCCTCATACCTCGCATACATCTCAACCTGCCAAGCTTGAGAAAGACGGCCGATATGAGAGAAGCGAGGTTCGGAAAGGAGAAGACAACGTGTGTAGTTGTATTGAGTGAGCTTTTTCCCACTTTTGTCAAGAAGACCAATATGCCAACCCAATGTACCTTGCGGATAGAGCAAAGGATATTGGAAGGGTTCCATCAACGGACTTAAAAGGTCTATGGACGTTGGCCTGTCATCACCTATTTTCCAGATGGTTAATTTCCTGGGTTCATTAACTGTTTCTTCTGTGCTGAGGACAGCGTGGACCTCAACGCCCGTTTGTCGGTCACCAAGAACTGGGCCATGAGTCGCTCGGGTGGTCAGTTCGAAATCCAAATGAGCAGCGACAGACGGCTTATTGGCTAATCGACGAAAATCTTGGACGAATGGATTACAAGAATCTAGGAAACTGGTAATCTCATCGATCACTTCGCCATCGAGAGACCTACCCATAGCAATATTTTTACGTTCCTCGCCGTCATCTATGTACAGTCGAGAACGATTGACTAACTGGATATGCCGAGACTTGGTAACGAACTTCTGACCTGGAGCGGACAAATTGTACACATGATGGTACATACGACCTTCAATTTTGAAGAAAGCGAGACCACTTGGATGCCGGTATCCACCGGGCACCTCAAGAGCACAGAAAGCGAAAAGGTCGTTGTAAGCCCTTGCCCGTTCAAGAAATCGACGGTTAGAATAGAATGCTGCTTGAAGGGGAGGCAATCGAAGGACATTGTAAGCTCCATCTCCACAGCACCATTTTTTTCTATCACGTTCTTCATCAAACAACCTGGCTCCACATAGAGGACATTTGAAGATATCTTCAGCCCAAAGACTGACTTTGTTTAATTTATAAGCGATAATGTGATCGAATAAATCTCCATTCCAGCTGGCCATTGGACCATGTTTGTTGATGAGATGACTAAGTGAAGCAGGCAAATGTCTAAGCTCTTTGACTATTGGATTTTTCAATCGAAAAACCTGAACTCTCTGACGCGAAGCTTCGGGATGAAGCTGGTCATATCGCTTCACAGAATCCCGATGTACTTCAGGATGCTGTTGAGTGTAGAGACTAACAGCAGCCCTGTTAACATTGGGATGCCGTTGAGAATAACGTTCAACAGCAGCCCTGTGTACATCGGGATTCCGTTGTGAATACCGTTCAACAGCAGCCCTGTTAACTTCAGGGTGCTGTTGACTGTATTTCTGGACCGCATCCCTACGCTTCCCAGGATTTTTCTCGACATATCTTTTCTTTGCCTGCTGCAATTGTTCTTCTTGGGTGGTCGAGAGAACTTTAGGCCGTCCACGCTTAGTTTTCTTTGGTCGCCCTGGTCCCCTTTTACCGACTGGGTGGTCAACTGGAATATCTTCCGATTGATGATTTGCATGTGTTGTTGAATCAGTCTGCTCAATAGATCTTTGGAATGTAAGTTTAGTAATATTATACTGACTTTCAATTCCACTTAATGCAGAATTAGCAAGTAACAGAGAAGCGAGTGATAAATAACTGTCGCAGACAAAGAGACGTGCACGGTTTTCACCATCGTTTGAGCTGTGTCGACGCTCCTCGTCTACTCCATGAGAGTCAAAAACAAACAACATGCCATCATCACGCCAAAATGCTACTGTATTCATCTGTCCCGTAAACAGAAAACCCCCAATCGAATCAGTAGATAAAATGCCTTCCAAAATATTTGATAAATGACGGACCGAGTTGGACAACTCATTCGCCGATAGTGGATAGAGACCATTGCATACGTACGATATGTCAACAATGTGGATTTTTTCGTCCATTATATTAAAATCTCTAACAAGATCTTCGGGGAACAAATACCTATTACTGATGCAATTCACACGACGAGACTGTCTGTACAAACCGTCACCCGCCATGAGAATTCCATCAATAATAGGTGTAGAGAATTCCCCATGTAAGTAATTCCAAGCAAGCGCACATGCTGCATTGGCAACACACTGCGCGTTGTTGCTATAGGAATCAAAGCGGGAGGGTCCAACCCAATAATTGGTTGCCCCAATTCCGTAAATTACTGTCAAAACCTCATACAATGAACAGGCTAGTTGAGGGCTCAACTCCAACGGCAGTAACAGAAGTCGCCAATACACACTACTCACAATAAATAATAATAAGCTTTGAAATTTGCTCACGGCTCATGGTATAATCCCACTCCCCCCTTAATTCGTAAAAAAATATAATGGAGTTGTGAAATATTAATGAACTATGTAAATAGTCATGCTCAAAAGTTGTTGTGTAAAAATTTGGAGATACTATTATGATTGCACATGATTGAGGTAATAATAGCTGTATTCTGAAAAGATAAAAGTGGAATAAAATTATAAGTTTATATAGAGGATCGTTGTATGTAATAGAAGAAAAACGGGACAAAATCAAGATATTTGAAATTAAAAAAAAATGTTATAGGCTAAGATGCTTCAGTTCCGCCACGGGGTGGCCAAGAAACGCAGGAATCATATATGTACCATATAAAGAAACGATAACAATTTTATCATTCAAAATCAGCAATTATTAGTTTAACAATTTTAAATTTTATATATATTAGTTCAGAAAATTAATAAAAATAGATTCTAGTAGTATGTAATAGATCACAGGGTATTAGGTACTATAATCATGAAGTCTTAAAGTCTTTATATAGTCTTAAAATGAAGAAAGTTGCAACTTAAGAACCATAAAATCGGGGTACATTATGCATTTTCAACCAATGGTAGTAAAAAAAACCAATTGTGAAATAATAGCCAAAAAAGGATTATCGGTTAAATTAAAATATACTGAAAGAGTTACAATAATTGATAAGTATAGAATAGTTTTAAATTACAACAATAATAGGGTTAATCGAGACTTTAGGTGAGAGCACTGCATTGAGGAAGTTTGTCGGACAAAGTGGCAGCGAGAAAAATTACTATCGAGTTTAATTCAATTGGTTATTATAATATTTCTCAGCCTGATGGGTCATCAGATATGTAGATGGTTTAAAAAAACGTCGGACGTAGGTAAACGTTAGCCAAGGTAAGAATGGAAAGTTCAATCGTTCTATAACTTGATTTGTTCAATCGTTTCCTAAACTAAAATCTAAGCTTGATTGGACGGCAGCAAATAGGTCAAAGACCGGATGTCAAACGTGTTGGGACACGTTCAACCTTCAAAGTAAAACTGCACCAGAACTATCAACTGAAGCGCTATATTCAATCTGGGGATTCATATAGAGAGACAGCATACAAATAGTAGAAAATTAAGAATAATTACTGTATTAGGGGTTTTTTTGTGCGAAAACCTACAAGAAATTTCCCAGCATGAGAAGACTAAAGTCTAGAAAATGTAGTAAGACCTAAAATATTTTTAGTAATTAATCATTTACTTTACGGGCGTTACTGCGGCAAAAAACATGCAGTACTAAAATAATATGTTTAAAGTATTCGCACAAGCTTCGTAGAGCTCACCATAGTAATGATAAAATTAATAATATAATATTGTAACAAAGTATTCCAGCACTACGCTCAATCGTCTCTCGAAAGACAAGAGTAATAGCAATAGCCAATATGAACAAATGAATTTAAATAAAACGAAACGAAACGAGAACCTCACATTTCAATCAACATTTTCGTATTACTTTAGAGTACGTGCATTAAATTTATTTCACCATCCTTAAAACAAATGTTATATTACAGTTACAGCTATATTACAATATACTGTAAACTGAAATTTGCACTAACGTAGTTTATACAACGTTTAAGATCACTGCTCTGCAAAACTGACACGAAAACGTCATCAGGAACAGGTGTGGTTAAAAGACATAATTTAAATACAACCGAGAATTAAGCGACCTTAATTTAAAGTTACTATAGAAATCAAAGCGGACATCACCTAAATGTTAATATAAGCTTTCGATTCAGTAAACTTCATTTTAAATAATAACACAGCATTCAGAAGGAAAACCATACGCAAACAACTATGCACCCAATTGAGAGTAATTATCAGGAAGAGGTGTAGTTAAAAGACATCTTTTAAATACAAGCGAGAACTAAGCGACTATAATAGCGCTCCAAGCGATATCTTTAAGAACCAACGTACTTCTTTACCGACACCTCGGTATTTTTATAATTTGAAAGTTGAAAATTTGTAGTTTTTGGGCATAATACTGTATATATCAAAGCGAGTATTACCCTGGTGAAATAACCCGCTCTCAATGCATCAAAACACCGTCGTCTATATAGAAATGTTAATGTTTACATGAAATACAATATTTGTTTCAAACACGGGTGTAGTTGAAAGAGATCAATTAAACACGAGCGAGAACTAAACCTGCAAAGTAATCTACGTTACCCAAACGGTGATATACGCTCACACGGCTGAACTACGTTACCGACAAATCTATATTTTTTTACATTTTTTATAGTTTAAAAGTAAAAAAATTGTAGTTTTATGATTTTCCTTAAATTGAAACATCTCAAAGAATGTCCATGCCAAATTTCAAGTCTCTAGCTTAAACGGTCGCTTCAGGACATTACTATCATCAGTGAGTCAGTTACACATGGGGCTGTATATATCATAGACTCGCCTACGGCTCGATGGGGCTTCGCCCCATGCCCCTTAGGGGTTTCCCTAAATTGGTAAATTAATAAGAAGTCAAGTTGTTAAACAGGTTAGTTCCAACCGAAGAACGGGTCAGCCGAGACAGTAACAAAACTATCTAATACTCTAAATTCACAATCGATAGTAAAAAAAGCTTTAATAATCTCCTATTAGTAGGTTTTAATACTCCTCCTTAGTAAATAGTTTTAAAAAAAATTGAGCTGTGAGATAAATATTATTTATGTAAATATTCTAGGTGTTATGCTTGATGGAGGGTCCAACCCAATAATTGGTTGCCCCAATTCCTTAAATTACTGTCAAAACCTCATACAATGAACAGGCTAGTTGAGGGCTCAACTCCAACGGCAGTAACAGAAGCTGCCAATATACACTACTCACAATAAATAATAATAAGCTTTGAAATTTGCTCACGGCTCATGGTATAATCCCACTCCCCCCTTAATTCGTAAAAAATATAATGGAGTTGTGAAATATTAATGAACTATGTAAATAGTCATGCTCAAAAGTTGTGTAAAAATTTGGAGATACGATTATGATTGCACATGATTGAGGTAATAATAGCTGTATTCTGAAAAGATAAAAGTGGAATAAAATTATAAGTTTATATAGAGGATCGTTGTATGTAATAGAAGAAAAACGGGACAAAATCAAGATATATGAAATTATAAAAAAAAATGGTATAGGCTAAGATGCTTCAGTTCCGCCACGGGGTGGCCAAGAAACGCAGGAATCATATATGTACCATATAGAGAAACGATAACAATTTTATCATTCAAAATCAGCAATTATTAATTTAACAATTTTATATGTTTTATATATATTTTTTATAATATATATATATATATATCAGTTCAGAAAATTAATAAAGAGCCCTAGTAGTATGTAATAGATCACAGGGTATTAGGTACTATAATCATGAAGTCTTTAAGTCTTTATATAGTCTTAAAATGAAGAAAGTTGCAACTTAAGAACCATAAAATCGGCGTACATTATGCATTTTCAACCAATGGTAGTAAAAAAAAAACCAATTGTGAAATAATAGCCAAAAAAGGATTATCGGTTAAATTAAAATATACTGAAAGAGTTACAATAATTGATAAGTATAGAATAGTTTTAAATTACAACAATAATAGGGTTAATCGAGACTTTGTGTGAGAGCACTGCATTGAGGAAGTTTGACGGACAAAGTGGCAGCGAGAAAAATTACTATTGAGTTTAATTCAATTGGTTATTATAATATTTCTCAGCCCGATGGGTCATCAGATATGTAGATGGTTTAAAAAAAACGTCGGAAGTAGGTAAACATTAGCCAAGGTAAGAATGGAAAGTTCAATCGTTCTATAACTTGATATGTTCAATCGTTTCCTAAACTAAAATCTAAGCCTGATTGGACGGCAGCAAATAGGTCAAAGACCGGATGTCAAACGTGTTGGGACACGTTCAACCTTCAAAGTAAAACTGCACCAGAACTATCAACTGAAGCGCTATATTCAATCTGGGGATTCATATAGAGAGACAGCATACAAATAGTAGAAAATTAAGAATAATTACTGTATTAGGGTTTTTTTTGTGCGAAAACCTACAAGAAATTTTTCAGCATGAGAAGACTAAAGTCTAGAAAATGTAGTAAGACCTACAATATTTTTAGCAATTAATCATTTACTTTGCGGGCGTTACTGCGGCAAAAAATATGCAGTACTAGAATAATATGTTTAAAGTATTCGCACAAGCTTCGTAGAGCTCACCATAGTAATGATAAAATTAATAATATAATATTGTAACAAAGTATTCCAGCACTACGCTCAATCGTCTCTCAAAAGACAAGAGTAATAGCAATAGCCAATATGAACAAATGAATTTAAATAAAACGAAACGAGAACCTCACATTTCAATCAACATTTTCGTATTACTTTAGAGTACGTGCATTAAATTTATTTCACCATCCTTAAAACAAATGCTATATTACAGTTACAGCTATATTACAATATACTGTAAACTGAAATTTACACTAACGTAGTTTATACAACGCTTAAGATCACTGCTCAGCAAAACTGTCACGAAAACTTCATCAGGAACAGGTGTGGTTAAAAGACATAATTTAAATACAACCGAGAATTAAGCGACCTTAATTTAAAGTTACTATAGAAATCATAGCGGACATCACCTAAATGTAAATATACGCTTTCGATTCAGTAAACTTCATTTTCAATAATAACACAACAATCAGAAGGAAAACCATACGCAAACAACTATGCACCCAATTGAGAGTAATTATCAGGAAGAGGTGTAGTTAAAAGACATCATTTAAATACAAGCGAGAACTAAGCGACTATAATAGCGCTCCAAGCGATATCTTTAAGAACCAACCTACTTCCTTACCGACACCTCGGTATTTTTATAATTTGAAAGTTGAAAATTTGTAGTTTTTGGGCATAATAAAATCAAAGCTAGTATTACCCTGGTGAAATAACCCGCTCTCAATGCATCGAATCACCGTCGTGTACATGAAGATGTTCATGTTCGTATGAAATACAATATTTGTATCAAACACGGGTGTAGTTGTAAGAGATCATTTAAACACGAGCGAGAACTAAACCTGCAAGATCTACGTTACCCAAACGGTGATATATGCTCACACGGCTGAACTACGTTACCGACAAATCTATATTTTTTACCTTTTTTATAGTTTAAAAGTAAAAAATCGTAGTTTTATGATTTTCCCTAAATTGAAACATCTCAAAGAATGTCCATGCCAAATTTCAAGTCTCTATCTTAAACGGTCGCTTCAGGACATTACTATCATCAGTGAGTCAGTCAGTTACACATAGGGCTGTATATATTATAGATATATATATATATATATATATATATATATATATATATATATATATATATATATATATATATATATATATATATATTAGGGTGTTTCAAATTTCCAAAAGTTTGAATTTCATATGACTTTGCTCTTGCCCTGCACCTAAGTGATGTAAAAGTTAACTGTCTTGAGTTTCAGGGCAATCGGACAATATTTAGGAGTTGCACACCTTGAACAGTTTTTAACCTGGTGTGCGTATTTCTAATTTTGAGTGATATCGAAAACACGATAAAAAATTTCTAATACACTTGGTTTTCTTTTGGTGCACTTAAATAATATTTAATATGGAAAGATAAAGAGAAATTAGGCAGTTAGAAAATTGGCCTAGCAGTGCGTTTTTATCAGCTCGGCTTCCTTCAAAGGAACAAGTACTCTTAGTATTTACTCACCAAAACCATCATAAGGAACTGAACGAAACTTTCTGAAGCAGCTAATTCGACAACTACTAAACTTCAAGAAGTTTAGAAGAAAGCAAATATACCTGTTAAAACTGAAGAAAACATTCGTATTAGCATACAAAAACTGTACAAAGAATACCAAAATCTCGGCAAAGAAAAATCAAGAAACACGGATAAGGCTAAGTTGAAATGCTAGATATTGAAAGGTGATCTGGACGAATTATTCGACATTTCCCGCCAAATGTAACGGATATGACTGAAGTATCACAAGAAGATAAAGACTTTCTCATGTCTCAGAGAGAGGATCGTATGAGTTCATCAATAAGCGGCGTTTGTTCATCAATGGGTGATGATAAGGTTTTTGCCATGAAAAAAAAATTAAAAAAAGATAAACAAGAGTTATACAAAAGCAAACACTTCCAATCTATAGCCGAGATTACTAAGACATTATCAATTGTATTCTCATCTAAAAGACATTGGGGTTTTGGCTCCAGTAAAAAAAAAAAGAAAAAAAGAGCTATTCCTAAATTAAAACCTCTAGATCAAACAATCACTTCCAATTGGGATCGGGAACAGCTTTCTGTTCGGCAAGAAAGTACTTTATAACATAATGATGCAAGTACTTCATCTATGATTTGGATATGATGCAGGATGCAGCTTCTAAAAGCTTATCCTGATGAAGGCGTCCAAAAAAGTGCACTCCCTGTCGCTAAGAGGCACCTGTGGTATTTATACAAAATTAACGTGGGACTGGCTTTTGTGGATGAACGTATTCCTAAGACTATAAAGGAAAAAATGTTCTTGAATTTAGACCAAAAATCTGCAAAGAAAAAAGAAACTAAACGATAAGAAAGCAAAACCTTTGATTTTGAAGAGGATATCTGCGAATTTTTTACTAAAAAACCAAAGTTTTCTTTGAAATATTTGGAATTACCGATATCACAAAAATCCTGTATGGAACCTCTAAGAAGCCAAGTCGATGCCTTTAAGGCCTTTAAGCTAATGATATTGCAGAGAGAGGTATTGCATTAATAAAACGGATCAATGAATCAGCAAGAGACGAACGACAAAAACAATTCTTATTGAGGATCGTCGAATATCACAGAAAAGCCTTCACTAAACGAACAAAAAATACTACTGCATCGTACACAGTTGAATAGGTGGTACAATGTGTCATTATTATACTAAATGACTATCTTATTGTCCATATCAATCATTATCTTAAGCTTTTGATTTATAATTTTAGCAATAAAACCAATTTAAGTTGAAAATTTGGATTTTTTAAACACTTACCCAAAAATGTTCAAAGTGTGCAACCAAATTTCACACAGATCACTTATACATTACTTAGACTGAGCAAAGTCAGCAAAAATGTTACATTTTATTTTTTATCATTAAAAATGAAACACCCTAATGTATATATATATATATATATATATATATATATATATATATATATATATACAGGGTGTCCAGCTTCCACCTTTACAAACTTTTCCAGGTTATTAAGCATGCCAAAACAAACAGAAAAATCATATAAACATATGTCCGGAAATGCTTCGTTAAGCCGCTAGCCGCCATTTTGTTTTTTACACTTTAGAATTTTTATTTCCGTAACGGGTTGTTGTATGGAATTCATATTTGGCATGTACCTTAATCATACCAATGCTCATTTTTTGAAAAAATATTATTTTTTCCGATGGATATTTTCAAAATGGCGGCCATTTTAAATTCTTAAACTCAAATATCTCAAAAACCGTAAATTTTATAAAAATGTCACAAGACACAAAAGAGTTGACAAATTAAATTATCTAAACAGTAACACCAAGTTTGTAAGGATCCGACAACAAATAAGGGAGTAATTGTGGTTTTACTGGACAAAAACACTGATTTTGCACTATGATTAATGCAAATTTAGGTTATTTTAAGCTAAAAATCTCATTAACTCCGTTATTTGTAGTCAGATCCTTACAAACTTGGCATCATTGTTTAGATAATTCAATTTGTCAACTTTTTTGTGTCTAGTAAAATTTTTATAAAATTTACGGTTTTTGAGATATTTTAGTTTAAAAATTTAAAATGGCCGCCATTTTGAAAATATTCATCGGAAAAAAATAATATTTTTTCTAAAAACGAGCATTGGTGTGATTAAGATACATGCCAAATATGAATTCCATACAACAACCCGTTACGGAAATAAAAATTCTTAAGTGTAAAAAACAAAATGGCGGCTAGCGGCTTAACGAAGCATTTACGGACATATGTTTATATGATTTTTCTGTTTGTTTTGGCATGCTTAATAACCTGGAAAAGTTTGTAAAGGTGGAAGCTGGACACCCTTTATATGTGTGTGTACTGTGTGTGTGTGTGTGTGTGTGTGTGTGTGTGTGTGTGTGTGTGTGTGTGTGTGTGTGTGTGTGTGTGTGTGTGTGTGGGCGCGCGCGCGCGTGTGTGTGTGTGTGTCCGTGGTACTGATTACTTTTGACAGGGACCTCCATCCAATTTTGATGAAATTTGGTATGAAGGTGTAGGTGTCCCGGAACTCTCTGGAACGCTTTTATATATGTGTTCCTTGCATCGAGATAAGAAAAAAACATCGTACAAATAGGGGTCTAAAATCCATCGTTAAGCCGCTAGCCACCATTTTGTTTTTTCACATAATCATTTTTATTTTCATAACGGATGGTTGTGTTCAGTTCATATTCGGTATTAATTTTTATCATACCACCCTACATTTAAAATAAAAATTAATTTTTTCCACTGAATATTTTCTAAATGGCGGCCATTTTAAAATTTCAAACTCCAATATCTCAAAATCGGTCAATTTCATAAAAATTTTAAAAGTCACAAAATTTGCCAAATTAAATTATTTAACCAAAGATACTACGTTCAAATCTAACAAGAAATAACAGAGTTATTACAATTTTTGTAAAAAAAAAAACATTGATTTTGCATTATAATTAATGCAAATTAAGGCCATTTAAATAGAAAATTAGCAATAACTCTGTTATTTATCATCAGGCACTTAAAAACTTGGTACCCTTTGTTAGATAATTTAATTTGGCAACTTTTTTGTGCCATGTAAAATTTTTATGAAATTTATCGATTTTGAGATATTTGAATTTGAAAATTTAAAATGGCCGCCATTTTGAAAATGTACGTTGGGATGATAAAGATTCATACCAAATATGAACTGAATAAAACCATCCGTTACGGAAATAAAAATTATTATGTGAAAAAAACAAAATGATGGCTAGCGGCTTAACGTTGGATATTAGACCGATATTTGTATGATGTTTTATTCTTGTCTCGATGCAAGGAACAAATGTACAATAGGGATCCAGAGAGTTCCAGGACACCCTGTATATCTACATGTAGATCTATATTAATAAAATTAGAGTTTTGTCTGTACATTGCTTAGAATCTTGAAATTTTTGGTTATTTTTACTTTTTATGTACCACAGAATCCAAAATCTACGTCATCTAAATTTCTTTCCCTCTGTCTCTCTCTCTCTCTCTCTCTCTGTCTGTCATTCACTGTGTCTGTAACGCTCATGGGCCCTATTTTGTCCTCTTTTCACGGGACAACGACTTTACCTGATGGTCTAAATTTTTTTCGTGTTATAGACAAGAGTGGTGTGAAGGTTCATTACAACTTAAATTTCCTTAGCGACCCTAGGGCTTTGCCCCATGGTACGTCAAAGTAGCCAAGTTGTGCTAAAATACAAATCTTTGATCTCTTTTCACACATCAAGGGCTTTAGTAAATGATATGAAAATTTTTATCAGTGTTAAATGGTGCAATTAGAAACAATTTAGCTGCTCTAAACCAATGTTCGTCAAAAAGGCTCTGCCTCATAGTAAAAGAAATATTCAATGTTAATCTTATGGGAATATTTAATTCTATCATCTTATCTATGCTTTTTAATCAGCTGGATTAGACAGTTTGTCATTTTCACCACAGATTGCAACACAAAATTTTAAATACAGACTCATTCATGTCAAACACTTTTACCTTTCACTAGCCAAAATACAGCGAGTAAAATCAACTAAGTTCTTGGTCTTTGATATGAATATTAAAATAATTTATGCTTAGTATTACAGAACGAGTTTTGTTCCTTAAATCTTCAAATATTTCTTATTATCATTGCAAACTATTTTTAGTTCCCAATTAGCTTTCATGACACATGACAAAAAGAGGTGTATTTCATAAAACAAAATGTGTATGTTCCAACAAGGTTAATAAATTGCTTGATCTTCCAAATAATGTGGGTATAGATGGGACATTACTAATGTAAAAGATCTGAATAAATAGGGTCCTTGAGAGGACGCTGCTCACGAAACACTGATAATTTTCATTCAAGGATCATGCTGATTGGTTGAATGGAATTAGATGGCTAGAACAATTTTGCAGATGTTTATTTATTTTTTGTAAACAAATATGCTAATTTTGACATTTTAGAAGGTAGAAAGAGCGATTCACTTGGCAATAAGAAGTAATCCTAGATCAGCGCTTTATTTTCCTATGTTTTTCGAGGCAAAATATTTTAACATGGGATGTCTCTATTTATTTGGTTTTGTATACATTGGCAATAAATGGAGATGTTTTTAGGTAAGATGGTAAATCTAAAGTAAAAAAAATTAATTAAGTAGACCTAATATCTACTTAAAAATAAACACATCTACACTGGTGCGGTGCCTAAATTAGTGACAGGCAATGAGTTGTTTTTGGGTTGGGTATTCAAATTTTAATTTTAAATTTGGATTATATATATATTTGGATTAAAATTTGTACATGTCTTTTAAGGGTAGAACAAGAAATACAGAGGTTGGGTTCAGGGGGTATATTGGATTTAGTACAGCTATTGTCACAAGGTTTTAATATTCTTGACAAGTCCATGTTTTATTTAATCGTCTATATGAGTAATGGTAAGGTGTACTTTTAGAACTATAAAGTTAATCACGAATATTAATTAGTAAATCTGCAAAAAAAAAAAAAAAAAAAAAAAAAAAAACATTAAAGACAAAGACATAACTTCTAAGTTCTAACCCAAATGGGAAATGAATATAACAAGATTTTAATAAATTTACCAAGAGGCTATTAGGCATAAAATACGTTATGATATCTAGATACGTTGGAATAAACCAAATGAAGGTGACATATTGAATTTGTCAAAGGATTTTTATATTTCTGTTAATAAACTGCAAATACACCCCGTGCGAAGAACGGGTACCCAGCTAGTATCCTATACTATAATACGAGCAATGTCTGAAGGGATGTGTGTTCCACGATCTAAAAATCTAGTGGGTATATTTTACTTAAACTTTGCATTTAAGAGTGTTTTGGCCCAAAAAAAAGTTTTGAAACAGCTTCAATAATCCCAGGAAAAATCAAATTTTGTCCAAATTTAAGTTAAAAAATCGTAATTTTTAACATTGGTCTTATGGGTTGCTATTTTGGTAACGAAATAACAATGAAAGGTATACAAAATAAATGAACATTGATGTTAAGCAGTCTTTTTGAAACAGCTGTTAAGTGTGAAGAGGTATAGTTGGTTGTTTGTGGAAATTTAATAGTTTTGTTCCCACGACACTAACAAAAGTAAATTGAAACCAACGAGCAAGGGCTCGGTTAACCTGGTACTATGTACATATATGAACATAAATGTATACATACAGACAGACACATAAATAAATACATAAATGTAGTCATATGTATATTTGTATATGTACATGTACATAAACATATATGTACAAACATATATAACAACATGTAATAAAAAAGAAATTTTTTGAATTTTTTAAATTTTTATTTGGAATATTGTCCTGACCCGACCTATACTCGGGCTTAGTTGGGAACGGCATTCAAGGTACCACGAGCTATACTCAGGCATAGAGTTCGATGTGATAATGGTAATGGGAAGGTCGTTAATGTAAATGTTAACAAAAATAGGCCCTAATATCGAACCTTGAGGCATGCCACATTCAACCAGTCTGCCAGAAGACAAAATTCTTTTTTGTATACAAAATGAGTTCTATCATTTAAATAAGAACTAATTATTGGTGGAGCTTAATGAAAATCCATGGAATGAAAGTTTTTCTCCAATATGCTTTGCTGGACGCTGGACTGTATCAAACGCATTAGAGAAATCTTAAGACCTATATGATATACACAAAAACATGACAAACATGTACACTATGAAAAATTGATGCATGAAAACAAGAATTTAATATATTAATGATTCCTTTAAAAATTCATTACAAAAAAAAAAAAAATCTTCATTCACTTCACGAAGAAAAAATAAATTTTTTAAGGAAAACATTAAATGTGTATGGTGATAAAGTGTCTAAATTAGATTATTATACCCATTAGTAACTTGTGGAGGACAATATTTGGTTTTAAATATGGGCCAAAATGCATTAATTTTCAGCTACGGTACCATATAATTTTGCAATACTATGATACTAAGATCTTTAGTGTTGTATAATGTTTTATTAAACTTATTTTTATTCAAACCTGAACTTTGAAATAAATTTAAATTTGTTCATTTCTCTGTTTTAGAATAGCATTTTGATTAACAAAAGGTGTTTCAGAATGTGTCATATATTGATAAAGTACATTAGATATAAAGTGTACAATTGGTTGTAAAACAACAGATTTCAGTTGGTAATTAAAAGAGAGTCAAAAGTCAAATTATGAGTGTTGATTGAGTGTAAAGATCTTCTAACAGATAGTAAAGTTAGTTGCAGTATTTCTGTGACAGTTGAGAGTTACAACAATCATTACAGGTTTGTCTATATAAAGTATGTACTATATTGAGAGCAGATTCCTTCAGATTATAAGAATATAATATTTTCCTACCTTAATATTAAGAAGATAATTATTTTATTGTAAAGACTACAATAGACATATTAAACATTAGATAACTTACTGAGATGAAGATTTTAGTAGATATAATTTTAAATTGCATTACTATGACATCAAATTATATGTTAAAGAATCTTTTGATGTACACCTCCTATGTACAGATTGTAGGAACACATGTACAAAATTAATATTTTTAGTAATTCGATTATAGAACATAAGATTCAAGAAAAAATAATCTTATCTTATATAAGGTACTCTAAAACAAGCACTGTTTGCAAAAGGAAACTTTTTTGTCCAAGGATTTTTTGGGGGCTTTTGGCCACGAGAAATTAAAATCAAAATCACTTTATTGTTCTAGAGACGTTTCCTCTAGTGCAGCTAGAAACAACAGACAACATTGTCAATACATACATCTTAAAACTAATCATAAAGATAAAATGATACAATGAGTCAAAATAAAAAAATGCCTTAATTAAAATTTCAACATTATAAAAAAATAATTAAAAAATACTTATAGGATGATTATAACAAACAAAATTAAAAAATATATATAAAAAAATTATCATTGAAAAATTCTTCTAGAGAACAATAAGTTTTTTGCTAAAGAAATTCTTCTAATGACTTGTCCTTGAATGTGCATTCCAATATGTTTGGAATTTTGCCATACAATCTTCAGCCCATATATTGGCGTTTTTCCTTCTAGACTCAGACGATGTCTTGGATACTGAAAGTTATTTTTGTGTCTTGTATTATACTTACTAGAGATCGCCTCCTGATCAAAATTTTACCAACATTTCAGATGATCTGGACCCCAAAAGTTTTAAAATATTGTATAAATGAATCATCTGTTCTTAATGATTTGCTAGCATTTGTTATTACAACAGCTGTCGAAAGATCCAATCAATTCTTCTCCCAAGATTTTTTTTTATAAGTCACGCCACATAAGTTGACGAATGGCCAAAAACAGCTGGGTAGGGCGAGGGGTGGAGAGGGGGTACTTTTCCAAAAATATCGAGCTTACGTTGCATGCAATTTTTATAGAACAGCTGATTATCCAATCATTTTAACTGAATAGTAGTGAAAATTCATTCGTCAAGTTACGTGGCGGGGGTTATAGCATTGAAACTTTGAAAGCCAGTAGGGTGTAGCCCTCGGGGACCGATGTTAATTATAATGTAATTCTGCTCATCTATAACACGATACCTTTCTAACGGTATCCGAGGATTTATATCCTATCCTACAATGCACACAATTTGAGAAAAAAAGGAGGAAAGAAACATGATTGCCTATTAATATATAGATTATCAAATTGTTCAAGGAAAAAAATTCAAAATTATTTCTAACTTCTCTTATTCATTGAAGTCATAATTATTAAGTACTTTTTCTGGCTTTTGAAGACTTTGTGAGAACCAGAAACTGGCCCCCAAAATTCCATCCATTACTGAACAATTGATAAAAAATAACCATGGTAAACCATTAATTTTGATATATCGTCAAAGGTTCTCTTAGAATTCTCATTTACAAACTTGATTAAATTAATTTTTTTTACAATTTTTCTATGAAAGATTTCTAATTTAAGTTCACTTCTAAAAAAATACCTGATTTACTGAAATTGATTGGTTGATGTAGCTTTACTTTACTTTTACATTTACATCCAGCGAGCAAAGAATAGAAATAGAGGGGCCACCCGTATCCAACTAACATTACAGATGGTGGAGCCATTCCTTTTGTGGGCAACTCACGCTAAGTGAGACAAACAGCTGATTTTTATTTTCATTTTGTAAATCATTTTCAAGTGAATTTTTTAATGTGAATCACCGTTCCCCCCACTCATTTGTGGGCTTAGTTGCTGTCCATATGGTATCATCGCTGCGCTCGGCTGGCATCTCTATTTCATTCTGCGCTCGCTATGGTTACATCTTACTATAACTCTCAAGTTGTTAAGTTTATTTGCTGCACCACAAACTGATTTAAATAGCCTACTTTTTATATGACTTAACATATTTTAAAAATGACTGGTCATTTGATGTTTTGGTTATTACATATAAGTGTCTCATATTTTGGCTTGATATTTTAATTCCAGGAGATACCCACTTTTTACACACAACCTTTGGGTTCCTTCCTAATCTTTTTTTTATGAAATTTCAACGAAAATACACATTCAAAAATTGTTTTTAACTATGAAAGAATGATTCAAAATTCTGTTATGCTAAGCAATGATTACATTAGAATCTTGTTACTGTAATCCGAACCCTGCTGATCTGAAAATCTGCCTAATCTGAAGACATCCATTTGGGAAAATACCGATTATCTCCCTAACTTTTAAAGAGGAAAAATCAAGAAAACATGGTCTTTTTTTGTGAAAAAAAAACAATAATTTATTGGTACACAAAAATCTAATTAAATAGCATTATATAATAATATGGTTAATTGGTATGTTTTTTTTTTAAATTAAATTCTTGACCACTCTTTTCGGTACATAAAGTAATCAGCCCATTATTTCCTTAAAAATTTGTTTTTAATCATATTTGTCAGAATTAATTGTAAGGTATATTATTGTGCTTTCACCACCCAAATGGTTCAGTAACTTGGAGGAGCCATGGAAATCGTGATTCCTCTTAAATGAATAATGAAAATGAAATAACTGAATTAAAATTTTGAATTTGAAAACCAACTTAGCTGGTTCTATTAGTCTCGCCACCCATAATTTAGCGGTCAGGTTTTCTTATGGGTAGGTCATACCAATAAAAGATGCAAGGAAATATTGCAGTAGGTATATATTTTTCTACCTAAACTATCATAAAACCATTTTGTTTGTAGGAGTTGTTTGGCTATTAATTAATTATTTTGTCTAAATAAGAACCAGCTGATCTTAGACAGTAACAAAGCTACACAAGGCATCACACCCATTATACTCATCTTTTGCCCATATTCGCCTTAAAATATGCCCTGGTAGCGTCAGCGTCTTAAAAAGTGATTACATTTTATTTGCTAAACCTTAATTTATCCCTGAATTGAAAGGTTTCCTTATCATCTTTGTAGCATGCCGCTGGTATTCTACTACCTATCGCTGTCACCGCCCGCTCGCTCAGTTGATCTGGTCATTCATGCACTTGGCCTCTCGGCAGAGTACCGGGTCGTTGACACACTGAACAAGGAGCAGTTCAAACCGGAGTTCCTCAAGGTAGTATCTTGCTGATAATTAAACATAGAAACACTAATGTTAGACGTAAAATCAACAGAGATTTTAGAAAGAAATTTAAATACTGTGAAGATACCCCAGAACATGGGAGTAATTTGAATGTCTTTGTGGGTGAGCACAATTATTTTGGCAAAAAGTGTCTCTTCTCTAAAGCTTATTTTCTAATAAGACCTTATTGAGGTGGTAATTTTATTAATATCCCCCTAAACTCCGCCAAAGCTGAAAGGCCTTAGTAATCTTCATTCAAAAATAGTTATTTCATGTGATAGATTTAACATACGATGAAAGTGGATTCGTTGTTCAAGCTTGTATGCCACCACAATACATTTTACAGTTAAGAATAGAGTTGAATACAATAAATTAGTTACATTGCCCAGGGCCTTCCCTAGGGTTGGAGGCGCCTTGGGCAAACATAGCCACGGCGCCCCCTCCCCCTCCCCCTTACCATCTTCAGCAATATTTGCTCACCAACCTTACCTCTTTGAACTGCTAATGCTAACAAAAATTGCTCCGCCTACATGAGTATAGTTATTAACTTTATACCTATCATATAAAGATTCTAATATAATACTAAAAAACATTGACTTATCTCCTAATAGGTGCCTAGGGGTTCCATGGCCTGGGGGCAGCAAGGGCTGAATTAAATAAAATTACTGTATTATTTAATTAAAAAAAAAAAAAAATACAAGGTTTTGGCTTTTTATGTTTATAAAATAATAAATATGGTTCTTAATAAAAATTTTGTATGTAAAATCATGTTTATGTTCTAAGACCGTTAGTTAAGTTGTCAATCGGTAGATTGGCAACCAAAGCCATCCCGTCAAGCTTCCGGGGGCCGTAATTGAGAACGCCAGTCAAAGTTTTGCATTCTTGGACATGTTTCATCTTTAATATACCTGTAATTAAAATATTGAGAGGATTTCTGTTAAAAAGTATGAAAGGTTAATAATTTTTTTATAAAAAAAAGGTCACTTGGGAAATAACCCTTTGCTTAAACTTTTAGTTTTCATTCTCCCTCTTGTAGAGAAACAAATCCGTAATGATGTCATAGAAAAACTAAAGTCGCCAGCCGTAGAACAGGTGGGCTAAGGACAAGTTTTTCGATAAGCCAGCTGATTTGTTTCTCATTTAGCTATACGTTAAATTAATTTCCTTAGCTTGAATTGACCCGCCTTTTCTAATTCCGCCAACTATGACTAGGCCTACTAAGATAGTTTTTTTCTATAATTATGCTTGTAGTAAAAATTGTGAGCTATTTAGTTTTTTTTTTTTTTTTTTTTTTTTTTCATTGGTGAGCTTGTTTTAACAGTTCACTCCATTCTTAAATCTGATTGGGGTGGCACGTTAACAGCTCATTTTAATAAAGCAACTCATATTATAAAGCTTAAAAAAACCTCAGGGCAGTGGCAACTCCTGAACCGCAGCATCTGGGGCAGTTTGACCCAGTTGCCCCCCCCCCCTCCCCCAACAACCCAAGGGAAGGAATTGACACTGTTCAAAAGCAACCCATGCCAAATTCAAGTTTATTTTTATGAAAGGATATGCTTATGGTGACAGTTCAGCGGTTCAGATATAAGTTATATGTCACATTCTGAAACTAGAGGGATCTTGTCGCCCAATGATCTTGGGCCCAGTCGGAGCCCTTGTCAGAGCTCTTGCAATGTAGAAAAGCAAAATAAAAAATTAACATAATTTCTATTTCTAACTTGTTTGATTTTATTAGAAGTTTATATTTCTCTTGTTTATAATAAACGCCAAGTATATGATATTCAATTTACAAAATCATGAAACTTACAGTGTGTGTTTATTTACAGTTGAATCCGATTCATACAATTCCTCTAATTATTGATGATGGATTTGTTCTTTGGGAGAGGTAACACTTTATTTATTTTTGAATTAGAGCAGCTATGATAGCACTTAATGTTAAGTCTGCATCATGTTATTTGCTTGTGGAATTAAAGCACTTGATTTTGTGGCGCTGCACATGATTTCAATATAAAAAATAAATGCTATCATGTACTTTTTCAGCATATTAGTGATCTATACAAAGACTACAGTAAATTGCACAAAAATAGTCCAATGAGAGTAGTTGATCCATTGCTGATCCATGCTGAAAACCCTTGATGACAATCTTTTGCAAATGACAGGGGTGGACTGACACTATGAAAAGGGCGGTGAAATGGGTACGGGAGGGGCTCCATATATATACATATATGGCATTCATATTATTATGTATATAATAAAGAACATTTATTATACATATTTCAACTATCATATAATTTTCTAGCTATTAAAATTGTAACCTTACAATATTAAAGAGTTTATAGTTTAATTAGACTTGAAAATGACATAGTTGATACATGTGGAAAAAATTGATACTTTGGTATTTATTTCTATGATTATAATAACAGAATCCCTTAAAATTTAAACCATTTACAATGTATCTATAGAAGTGTATTACTGAAGTTTGTAAAATACAGTAAATCAAACAAGTGTTAAAACAGTAACTTCTTAATTTTCAATAAACGTTTTAAACTGATATTAAAAATCAAACTAATGAAAGTAAAAATAACTTTGCAATAAGCATTTGAAGGATTTGTAGGCAAATAATATTAAACTTGAAAGCCGTAGTTTTTTATCTTTATCAAAACTAACATATTTTATTTACATTACTGTTTGTTTATATTGCTGCCCATAAAAGTTAAGTCAACATACCAACAATTTATACGTGAAGAAGTCTTCGAAATTGTTCACTCTTCTCACTCAGCTTGTCGATTATCTAATAATTCTTGATCTTGACAAGAATATCTCCCTCCATGTTCATGAGAAATAAGGTCTGAAGGTGTGCATCAGTGAGTCGTGAATGGAACGGAGCCTTGTTTTGATATATTTTAATTTTGCAAAGGGCCGTTCACATGACACTTGGGTGGCTGGTAAGGTCAAGACACTTAAAGACTTTAAAAAGGTTAGCGTACAGCATTGAAAACAAAAACATTGTACTCAAGAAAGACGTCGAATGCACGACGCAAGTATTTCATTTTTACCACTCTTACACTGAATATACTGCAAATCGTTTGGGTCTCTTTATTCGTCATCATTTAAGTTCGAAACCAATTCTTCTTCCGAGAGCTCACCTTCAAAATCATCGGTTGGTTCTGTTATTTTTACCGGCTTTGACAACTGGTGATGACACGGTGATTAAAATATACTAATTCCTCCTCCAGTTTCCCCTCCTCGCAATCGGTAACTAATTCTATTATCCTTTGAAAGCTAGAAGAGTTAATGGCAATGCTGTTAAACCGCTTGGGATCAAAATATTTTAAATCTAAGCATAGTTGATTTTGTTTTGCTGAAAAATTTTTGTTCATACCATTTAAAATTTACGATTCAAGCTGTATTTGAAGGACAGCTTGATCTATAACACAGTTAAAAACGGTTACTTCAAATCGGCGATTGCTGCATGTCCTCAATTAGGCCATGTCTCCTGATGAAGTTCCCTCCGGCATTTTCTTCTTTTTCCTACTCTCACCCCAGGCAGTTTTTCTTCTATGATGATTTCTTCCATATTTGGAACTGTACCGGACAAGTGTTCGATTTTTTCGTTATTTCAGTGACAAAGACCTCTGCAGCTTTGAAGACATCGGCAAACTTGGACCTAGCACCTTTTAAATCCTAAAGGCACCTTTTTTCCTTAGTGCAGCTTACTAGCCTCAATGCTTGAACATAGTCAAGATCCTTGGTTTGCAGGTAATCTAAGTGGAGTGGTGTGCTAAAAATTCATCAGGGAAAGTCATTGCAACGAAGATTGCCTGGAAACTCCATAGTTTCTACAAAATGCAAATACAGCATCGTTCCTAACCTGTTAAAATTGGCAATTTATTAAAATAATGGATTACAAGAGTTGTTTTAATACGAGTATTTATATTCAAAATTGTACATATTCCATAATAAATACAAATATACACTTTGTGTAAGGTTTAACAAAATCATCCTCCTGGGATTGACCTTTAATCGTACTACGTCACAATGGTCGCGCCCAGGCTGACAGCTGTTTCACCGCCCAGGTTAGCCAACTATGTTGAGTCATTGCTACACGAAAGAGTTCCCAGTTGGAGCAATTTATCAAAGTTGAACATTAAATTTATATGAAAATAAACGTATTATGTTCAAGTCATTAATTGCAAACACATATTAATTGTTTTAGGAAAAGTAAAAATTCACAAATATTGAACTTTCAAAAAATATTTTACAATTCCTTATAGTGAAAAAATCTTGTCCTAGGGGCGCCGGGGCGCCTTGATGGGGAGGGCGCACCGGGAATTTTCTCGGTGTCCCGGCGGCTCAGTCCACCTCTGGCAAATGACACAATTTATTAATTTTCATTTAAACCATACAAACTCAATACTGATTAACTAACTTCTCTCATTGTCGTCAAATCTAGTCACTTCATCAAAATTCTTAGTTAGTTCTAGAAATAGACTCATCATTAAGCCGTGTCCACTCTAGCTGAACATTCATGGCAAACACAAAAAATGAACAAACATTTCTAACAAACAATTCCTGACCATGTGATTTATATATAAGAAATAAATTCCGAAAAACAAATAACTGTTCGTCGAACATGTTCAGCCAGTGCGGGCACGGCTTTATCTTGGCGTCAGCATATCAATTCACTCCTGCCAAAACTTAGCAAAGCTTTTTTATTCATTACTTAAATATTTTATCGTCTTTTGGCTGTACAACAATAAACAAAGTCAAATACGTTACAACATTGAAACAGTGAAAACACATTTCTTACTCTTTTCCAGTATATATATACATCGTATGGCTGTCATAGCCAGCTACCATCTTAAAAATAATAATAATAAAATAAATAAAAGATGTTCTGCAGTGCAAAGCACCTGCGTCAATACATTTAAAATAAAACTAAAATAAACATTTATGATCTCCATATAAAGCTAAATCCAGGGCGCTAAGCCATTGCAGCCCAGCTTCACTTGCACAATGAAGGCCCATCAGCCCTTCCGGGAAAGCACTCAAAGGGCACTCATTGACTATGTGAGTCATAGTCTGGTACTCCGCTCCACAGCCGCATGACTGGTCTTCTGTCATTCCCCATTTGTATTTCCAATAATTACATCTTCCCACTCCAGTTCGGAATCGATTGAGAACAGTCCACTGCTTCCGAGGAAGATCCATACCACTTACTGTTAAGGTTGGGTCAGCAATCAAAAAGTGATTTCGACCTTGGAAAGAGTCCCAGGAGGAAGTCCAGTTGGTATGGATTGAAAAGTTTGTGTCCGCCAACTGGGATGCTGTCCGCAGTGGTGGTCTTCGGGACCTCAATCTGCCCGTCTCCTGGGGTAGGTAATCATGGATGGGTAGGTGTGGAGCAGATAAGATCTTAGTATATTCCCTAATGAGTGCATGCCTTCGTCTGGTTTCTGGTGGAGCGATATTACACAGGACCGGGAGCCAGGGGACGGGGGTTGCCATGAGTGTACCACTAATGGCTCTCAGTCCTGTTTAGCTGGACGTCGATATCCCTGACATGCACACTGTTCAACCACATGGGAGCACAGTACTCAGCAGTTGAATATACCAATGACAAAGCAGTGGTTCGCAGAACTTGTGCGTTAGATCCCCATGTGGAGCCAGCAAGGTGATGGACAGTGTTAGTCCTGGTTCTAACCTTGGCTGCTGTCATTTGTAGGTGGCTTTTGAATGTCAGGGACCGATCTAAAGTGACCCCCAGGTACTGTGGATTTTCATTGTGCTTTAGTTCAACACCGTCAAATACAATTTTAAGCTTTTGGTGGGCCATTCTGTTGTTCAAGTGGAAGCAAGAAACCTCGGTTTTTGTTGGGTTTGGATTTAGCTTCCAGGCTTTAAAGTATTCACCGAGGGTCGTGAGGTCATTTGTTAGTGTTTCCTCAGCTAGTTGGAATTCCTTGTGCTGATAAGCCAGAGCTATATCATCTGCGTAAACGAACTTTGAGGAGCGAGTGTCTGGAATGTCTGCTGTATACACATTAAACAGCAGTGGTGCGAGCTCTGACCCCTGTGGCAGGCCATCCTTTAGTTGCCTAAAAGTACTTTCCTTTCGTCCCAAATATACTTTAATCATCCTGTTGGAGAGCATTGAGTTGAGGAGACGCAACAGGAAAGGGCAAGGAATCAGGTTGTAACATTTAATAAGGAGGCCTTTTCTCCAGACAGTGTCATAAGCTGCAGTAAGATCTAAGAAAACAACGGAGGTTTTCAGTCTTCACTCAAACCCATTCTCTATGAAAGAAGTAAGAGCTAGAACCTGGTCACTACAGTTACGCCCAGGTCTAAACCCAGCTTGTTCGACGGGGATGCTGGAATCGAGAACAGGGAGGATTCTGTTGTATATCAACCTTTTGAGCAGCTTATAACAGACACTAAGAAGAGCTATGGGTCGGTAACTTTCGGGCAGTTTTGGATCTTTACCAGGCTTCAAGACAGCTATTATTTTGGATTTTCTAAATATACCAGGCAAGTCGCCAGTTTCCATTATGGTGTCAAAAACTGCAAGAAGCCACTGTCTAGCCTTTTTACCCAAGTGTTTTATAAACTCCGGGAAGATTTCATCCAAGCCTGCTGCTTTGCCAATTGGCATCGCATCAATCGCCGCATCTAGCTCATCCATAGTGAAAGGTCTAGAGACTTCCAATGGTGCTTGCCGACTTTGCTTTATTTCATTTAGCTTAAAGTTCACCTTCCTGTCCGCAGACGTACGCACGGGTTTAGACAAACAGGAAAGGCGTTTTGCAATATCACAAGGGCGAGATTGCGAGACAGTGTTTTTATCATTTGTTTTACCAGTGGAGAGCTTTCTGAGAAAAGACCGAGCTGAATCGAAAGTGTGTGGGTCTTTGGCATTAAATACCAGGAAAAAGTTGTTATTTTCAGCCCAGCTTGAAAGACGAGTGCCGTTGTCATCATCGGACGAGTATCCCCACTGGGTGTGATGACTGTTAAAGTCACCTACATATACCACAGGATGTTCAAAAGTTGGGAGAACTGTATCTGACCACTGGATGTTCGGCGGTTTGTAGACATTTACAATGGTAGTCTCAGATACCTTAACAGCAACAGTAAATATGCTGTTCACACAACTTTTGTGGGAGACTGACACGTCGTCTATGTCTTGCCTAACGTAAGTCGCCACGCCATAGACCCTGTGTCCTATTGCATCCACAAGCCTATATCCTGTGATGTTGCCCCTCGCACTGTTCTCTAAGTCTTCTACATGTGTTTCTTGTAGTGCGAGGACATCGACATTATTTTCTAGCAGCACCTTGCTGAGGCAGTCACTTTTAGATTTGCTCAGACCCTCTACGTTAAAATAACAAATATTTAAAACTGAGCCTATATTTCTAAAGTGGCCCTGGAAAGGGCCGTTTGGATTTGGTCTGGCAGCTGGCATAGCTGAGAGATCACTTGTGCAATAGTGTTCGTTTAGCACCACCCGGGGAGTACGTGCAACTTTAATGGAATGCTGTGGACGCGAACAACATCACCCCCCTCTTTTCCAGTAATCTAGTAAAATTAGCTCAAAAAATGGCCGAACCCAGAAGTAATTGCAAACTAATAAATAATGACCGATTCTAATGTCAAATTACCTGAGGAAAACGATGGTGAAAAGTCTACCACTCTCCGAAGCTGCGTTTGCCTGCTATGGCCGATTTTTCAAAATGGCGGCTGTTTATAAGTTTTTGCTGAATATCTTATGAACCGTTAAAGAGAGCTAAACTTGGTAAATTAGTAGACTTTATAAAATTAAAATTTTCACATTTTGATATATAATGTGTATTGGTTGTTATATTTAAGGGTGATATTGCTATTTAAAGCTACTTTCAAGTGTGGAATTTTAAATGAATTACTTTTGTTGGGAACACCATATTAAGGTGGTGTTGAACGTTAGATATTAGCCTTTAACCATGTTAACGTTTTACTACAGGGTCCCTAGATACCAAAAACACCATTCATTAAATTTTTATACCAGCATATATGTACTTATTAAGATACATATATAAATATGTACGTTAATTTCGTGAAGCCAGTAAACCTGTTAACAAAACGTCCGATTTTTATCAAACTTGACATGAAGGTGTGGGACTAGGTCTATTTCCATCAGTTATGTCGATTGGGATTATCACACTATGGAAAAAGGGTGATATACATAATCCCAAAATCCCAATCAACATAACTGATGGAATACTACATATATGAGCAACACATATGTGTGTATATATATATGTGTCCCTAGACATGATAACCCTCGTAAAACGGTCCGATCAACACTAAATTTTGTAGAGATGTGTAATCCTACGTTTATTCGGATGAGTTCGTAAACCAGACATATCGACCTAACGGAAGGGGTAGTTTTGGGGGGTTTGTACCCAAAAAGTGGGGTTTTTGCATTTTTCATATGTAATTTGAAAAAAAAAATTAAATTTGAATTTTAACCATTGGATTTAGCTAAAAAAAAACACACAATTTAGTATTTTGAAGCTTTGCTCTATCTCCATTGGTTACGGCACCGAGATATTAAAAAATCTAAAGACAGTACATTGTATTTTGGGGCTCCAATGTTAATCTTATGGAGGATAAGGATGTGTTAATATTTCACTTATTAACCAACATTTTTTAATGAAACTTGGTATTCAGCTTCATTTAATTGAGATTCATCCATTTATGGTAAAAAATTATGGTTTTTGTGCTTATCATGGCAGCAAACCTGCATACTCTTTTCCCATGTTAATCATATGGAGAATAGGCAAACTCCTTTAGCAATGAACAGATATTATATGGCTTCATATGGTAGAATTTTTTATGCTAAAAACCTACTTTTAATGTTTTCCATGGCAGCATACCTGCATACTCTTTCCCTATATTAATCATAGGGAGAATAGACATTTATTTCCCTATTTATATTAGCATGTGATGATATTTGGTTTACAGGTTTATGTGTTCAAAATTAATATTACTAATTTGGAAATTCGCTGAGTACGCAGGTCTGCTGCGACGGGGATATTATTATACTCATATGGTATGTTTTGCTGTAAGTTATTTTATGATTTTTTTCAACATGGAAAAATGTTTATACTAGGCGTCACGAAATTGCGAGCTTGGAAATTTAAACAGCTGGAAGCTGATTTACATTAGTCTTACCTAGAGATGTTGCCAATTTGATTTTGTTTCCATGTTTTCCTACATTTTCAGTAATTAATAACATATGCCAACAGCTGGATTAGACGGCACAAATCGGCAACACTGTTTTAAATTCAGGCTCGCATTTTTGTGACGCTTCTATAGTCTTGTCATTCTTTTATATGAAGAGTCGTATGCCTTTGCACCAGTGTGAATGTAAGTTACAGGTATGCCAGACAATTGTAAATAAATACCCCCGTCGCAGACCTGCGTACTCAGAGAATTTCCAATGGAATTTTGGTATATTTTCTATTTCCCCATAAAATCCATGGGGATAAGAGTATGTAGGTTTGCCGCCATATGGGTTTTGTTGGTAAATATAAATTAAAAACTACCTAGTGATTGTACATACCAAGTTTTATAAGGCTATGGTGTTCTTTTTATTTTCCCCATAAACCCTATAGGGGTGAGAAAGTAGGTTTGCCGCCATATGGGTTTTGCAGGGGCTCAGTCTCATAAAAAAGACTCAGAAATGTACTGCTCGAATCAACACATAGTCACTACATTTTATGGATTTATGCTTAAGCATTTTTATTTTAAAGCCTAATTTGTTATACATACAGAGTAGGCCTATTCTTAAAATGAAGTTAACAATGTATTTTATGTAACATTTTTTATAGCCATGCCATTATGACTTACCTGGTGTCCAAATATGCCAAAGATGATTCGCTTTACCCCAAAGATCTCAAGAAGAGAGCAATTGTGGATCAAAGGATGCATTACCACAATGATGTCTTTTACCTCCTCCGTAGTATTATTGTAAGTAAATTGACAAAACCTTATTCAAACTTTGTAATTAGAATAATTTATTCATTTCGGGTAATTTATCCAAATCTCCAACATTCAATGACTTGGATTATAATTTAAATTAATTACCACTGCTAAAGTAAACCATAGCTTAGTAAACTAAACTGGATTTAAAAGGGTTGTTATTTCAATTTGACATCTTGGTTTCATTCAATACTTTTTTGCATATATATTATAAGGTAAAGATTATTTATATGATAATGGGCACATTTTATAGCCATTTCCAAGATATGGCTTGCTGCTTAGTATGGTAACCGCTCCTGTAAAAACATGCACCACATTCCCATCCTTAAAAAAAGTCATAATGAAGGTGCTAGGATGGTGAAGTATGCACTAAAAGTCTGATGAGGTGTTTGACTTTTGTTTGAGTTATTGTTAGGGACATCTTAGTAGGTAGATGAAAAAATTGATGTTGCCACTTTTGCAGCATATGTGCAACCATGGATGATGTATTTTCAAAGAAGTCTTAGAGGAAACTGTATTTGTCCTATGGCAGGTTATACTGTAAGGCTGGTTCCTCCGTGGGCGACAGATGCGACGCTACGAGAGCGACTGAAGCTACGCCAGCGACATGCTTGCATCACCATAATGTTATACATTGTAAATTGTTGTCGCTAATGTCGCCCACTAAGAACGCTCCAATGCTTATACATTTGTTTGAAATTTTGTCGCTCTCGTAGCGTCGCATCTGTCGCCCACGTAGGAACCGGCCTAAAGGTTTTTGAATGAAGAGCAAAACACCACAAACCCAATCACAAAAAGTCAAATATGTCGCAAATTATTGCATTTTGAGATAGAATTTTATTTTAATGCAAAGTTTGAATCCGTGCTATTTCTGCCCTAGTCCACTATTCGAGGTTAGATTCTCTGTTATGCAAGATCGTTATGATTTTTGCTTACATTAAAGATTTTCTTGTAACCTTTCATGAACTATCCCCCGACAGTTAAGGATAAACTTTATAAATATAAAGTGTTTTAAGACAACACCCAATTGCCTATAATTCATTATACCTTGACCGACTGTGCAAAAGAAACCCAGATTTAAATTTTGCCCAGTTTTTTTCCGTTCCTCCCACTGCCAAGAATCAAACCAATCAACAATTAATTACTGAGAACTATTACAGCTGTTATGTAATAATGTATAATGACACTTTATTCAAATTTTTTTTCCTTAAACAAATATAGTTATTTTTATGTTTGAGATGTAAAAAGAAGTGTAAGGAGAAGTAACATGCTCATCAACACACTATCTTCTACTTTGAATTTCAAGGGCGAAATTAAAATAACATCTGATTGTGAAGGAAATAGGGGAAGTCAGTAGTAAGGTTTTGAGGGAATTTTCCTTGTGATGGGAAATAAAATTCTAATGTAAGTCTTTCGACCATACATTAGTTTTGAATGGGGTGTAACTTTATCTGGATTTTGGTTAAAAACAGCAGAAGAAAATTGGTTCATTTTCATTTTCAGTTTTCAGTGCTCTGTTTTTAGAACTGTATTTGATAGGTGAAGACCTTGATTGATAATTTAACTTCAAGATACATTTGAATCTGGATAATTAAAATTTCTCCAATTCTCAACAGTCTAAAACTCAATATTTCTTTTGCCTCTTAGCATGTTCAACACTTTGTAAGGTTAATTGAAGTTTTGGATAGTCTCATGAGGTTCAAGTTTCGAAGGTTCTAGTGTCCCTTAGTACGACTGATGATAATCAATGACTGACATATATTTACATATTTCAGAGGAGGATACTGTATGGCAATCTGCGTATGTTGACCGACTCGCACATCCAACAAGTGCGAGAGGTGCAGATCAACATGGAAAAGCTCCTAGAGGGCAACAAATACATGGCTGGTGACTCACTCACCCTGGCCGACTACAGTTTCATCACGTTAGTTGACATTCTTGAGGTAACTACATTCTATTCTCAATGGTAAAGGGGAGGGCGGGGTAATACCGTGCACTTAAGCTATATTATTTTTTATCTTTAATTTGGAAACTTCAATGAAAGTGGCAAACATCTCATTTTGAAAGAAATTTGGTTTACCGGTACCACAAATTTTTTGATTCATATTTGGAATTTCTAACCAATTTTGAGTGCTAAGCCCATTTTACAAAACCTTTACACTATGCGCTTTTCCCCTAAGTGCCAGGGCAATACCATGCACCAGTTTACCATGCACCAGTTTACCATGCACCAATTTAAAAGTAGTTTAAAAAAAGAAAATTTAATTATTTTTTATTTTGACTTAGTAAAAATAATGAAAACATAAGCTTACACTATAATCTAAACAATACCTAATACACTTTTAATGTGGAAATTAAAAATAGTGTAAAAAAAAAATTTTATTGAAATTTTTTTAAATATCAAATTAATAAAAAAGGAAAACATAAACTTACACTATAATTCAAACACAATACATAATACGTTTTTTACTTGTAATGAAGTATTTGCACCCTGAATGACATTGCCCCATGCAAGAAGTATGGTACTGCCCCAAAATGACATGACGTAGCATTTATACTTGACTTATTTCCTTTATCTTCTGTGGGAGCATAGGGCATCCAGGAGAGCTCTCCAATCCTCTCTGTTCATCGCAAGCGCCTTCAGTTCCCTCCACGTTTTCCCAGCTTCCTGCGCCTCCCTTTCAATTGTCCTTCTCCAGGTTTCTCGGGCCCTGCCTCTTCTTCTTGCACCTTGCGTATTCCAGTCAAGTGCTTTTTTCTCAATAGCGTCATCAGGTTTTCTAAGTGTGTGACATAGCCATGTCCACTTACGCTCTCGAATTTGCAGCTTGATCTGAGCTTGTCCTGTCTCTCTCCATAGTTCTTCATTGGATATTGTGTCTGGTCAGTGTATGTTCATAATACGTCGAAGGCATCTGTTTATAAAAACTTGCAACTTTGAGGTTATCATGTTTGTTACCTCCCACGTCTCGCTTGCGCACAACAAAACAGATTTCACATTTGAGTTGAAAATTCGTAGCTTTTGTTTTCCTTGAAATATGTCTATTTCCCCAGACTGGATAAAGTTGTATGAACGCAATGTTGGCTTTTCGTATGCGGGTCTGCACATCCTCTTCAGCTCCCCCCCCCCCCCCCCCAGTGAGGACACAGCGCTCCCTAGATAGACAAAGCTGTTTGCCTCTTCAAGCTCATCTTCACCAATACTGAAGGGCTGTCTATTAACTGCATTTATTCTCATTACTTTGGTTTTAGAGTTATTTACTCTCAGACCCTGCAGCTTCTGCTACTTGTTTCAGAGCATTCAGCTTGTACTGCAAGTCTGTTTGGCGCTGGGAGAGAAGACAGATATCATCCGCGTAGTCCAGATCCTCCAACCTGTTATTCAACCCCCAATGGATACCTCTCCTTCTGCCCCCATTCACTCTTCTCATAACCGCATCTAGTACCATGAGAAAGAGGGTGGGAGATAAAATGCAGCCTTGACGGACACCAGCTTCAACTGATATGGGCGATGTTAAGCTCCCCTGGTGTAGTACTTGGACTGGAAACCTTCATACATGTCTCGTATTATATTGATGAGCTTTACCGGTATTCCATAATCTTCAAGATCATTCCACAGCACTTTGTGACTCACTGAGTCAAAAGCATTCTCAAAATCGATGAAAGCCAAATAAATTAAAGCTTGGAACTTTTTGCTTTGTTCTTTTATAACCTAAAATAAGAACACTTTGAGCTTGTGTTTGGTATTAAAAAATAGCGCAAGATATGAGCATTGACTATAGCTATTCAAAACCCCTAATTTGAATTTAGTAAGTAATAACAAGTTTCAATTAAATTAATTTAAGTTAGTCACTAAAATTAGAAGGTAAGTTGACTGAACAATAAAAACTTTCATCACATACGCATTTATCAAGATGGACGCTCCCCAACTGTCCCTATCTGTTTCGCATTTCTTCTACTAGATAGCAGCACGTCCTAGGGCTCACTGCATCCTTCAGCTTGTCTGAAAATACAGTGCACAGTATTGCCCCGCCGTCTGGTATTACCCCGCTCTCCCATACTGATGACTAACTAAACAGCTTCATGAACTTGTTTGAGCACCCCCTTGGGGTGCTCTACCTCAGCCAGCAAAAATTCTTCATCATTATTTTATGGTGGTTTAAATGGCAGTGAATAACGTTTGAATGGCAGTGAATAACGTTTGACAACTGAACAAAGAAACTAGTGTATGCTAGTATAATACAGTATGGCCTAAAATAATTTTTAAACCTTGGTATTGTTACAATCATATGCATTGTACCGGTGTAAAAGGATAAAACTATTGAAAGGTGAGATAACTTTTCAAAATTAAGGTAGGTACCATTTGTTTCAAACCCAAAGGATTGCTTACTAGGTGTATAATAAACAATCAATACAATAGTCAAGTTATTTTGTTCAATAAATCATCAAAACTAGGAGGCCTGTGCAGCGCAATGCGCTGCATTTATTGGGGTACCTGGTGATTAAACTTTGCTCCATGGTAATACTTTGGAAAAAATTTCATTATATTGAAAATCAGATAGATTGGTGTTTCATCGATCGATCTTCATTAACAATTCTCCAACTTCCCAATGTGATAGTGTTGAGATGTGGTGCTCGTTCTTTTAGGTCTAAATTAGCTAAGATTACGTAGTTGTTCTTTTACCGATATGTCTTAGGGCTTTTGTTAAACTCTCCTATAAAATTTAGAATAAATTCACGGATGTTGGATCCACATAGTTCATCAAACATAAAACGTAAATACAACAGAATAAAAAACAGAATAGATATCTTTCATTACTCCCCGGTCCTGTATGAGTTATCAGCACTCACTGCGGCTGTTTTTGTAGTTACTGTATGAGGTAGTCAATGACATAGTTAAGTCCACATTACTATTTATGCCTAAATCCTCTTTAACTTAACTTTCCATGACATTACAAAATTTTAATAAAGAAATCACAAAACTTAAGAGAATCTACATTTTTGTTGCTGTGGTCCATTTTATTTTTAGTGGCATTTTTATTTTGATTAAAATTTCTCTTTATAAAAATCATTTTTGTAATAAGCTTGTTTTCTATACTGGAGGCAAAAAACTTTTAAATGTTGTCTTTTACACAGGTTTTTTAATATGTGTAGCGTTCTGCATAAAACATGTTTATGCTATAGGCCTAATAGTAAATAAAAAGGTTATTACACTTACAACCAACTATTCCTTTTCCTTATAGTTCACAGCAGTTTTAAAACTCTTGTACACAAATTTAGTGTTCTATTTTAATATTTGTTACCTTTCATTATTGTTTCAATAAAAGTCGGACAACCAATAACACCATGTCAAAAATTCATATTTCCAAAATTGTTTTCGTTCACAAAAATGAATTTTTCCAGGGTTAAGTTACAAAACTTATTTTTGTGCCCAAGTACGCGTAAATAAAACTTTCAAGCAAAATATAACTGCTACATTTTGAGAAAACGTAAAACCTCAGATTAGACACTCCTCGTATTAAAGTTTGAAATTGTGTTGATATTTCAGTACCAGTTCAATTTGCTTCTATTCAGCTTTTAACATAGTACCAGGGGGACCGAGCTTAAGCTCGGTAAAATTATTACTTTCGTTCTCACACAAAGCTCGTTCGCTCCACTCACTCGCCCTATTCCTTTTTAAGAGGAGCTCGTTCGCTTCGCTCACTCGCCAGGCCAGAGGGTGCTGCACTTTGATATAATTTTTTTAAACTACAGATCAAAGATGTAACACATTGGTTACATTGGTTTATATCTACAGTTATCAGCTGATTTTTGTTCAATTTAAAAATCTCCATAAGGATAACATGGAAACTTTAAAGAGCTCTAGCGCGAAAAATGGATTTTTCCCAGTTATGGGACCAATCGATTTCTGGTGGCCAAAACCCCCATATTCAATAAAAAATTAAAATCCTTAGAGCGAAAAAAAACTTTGCCCGGACAAATGGAGCTTGTTTTAGAGTATAAGATAATATGTGTTTGTTTTTTTAATTATCAACAGATGTTTTATTTAGAAATTCAATATAAATTGTTCCCCATGTTAATCTTATGGACAAAAAATGAACTTTGAGGGCTTCCCG
>JAQYXR010000470.1:39637-84933 GCA_030545055.2 Neoaliturus tenellus | reverse complement strand
TTTTGGTTTTTAATAATGATGTGTTGTTAGTTTTAAGTGTTGGTATTGATAATTAATGTTGTTGTTTTGCCTTTCAGCTAGATGATAGGGGGTAGATTAAATGTAAATTCAGAAGTTCGGTTGAACTTCACTTAGAAGGGGTGGGACATCCGCAAATTGTAGGTAGCGGACTAGGTTTTTGCATTTTGTTTAGGAATATGATGGGTGGGGTTAGTTGGGTGGGTGTTAGAGTTGCGTTTCTGCATTAGCTGTTCCAGTTTCCCTTGGAATTCACGGTTACGGATAAACCCGGACCGGACCGTTACGGATAGACCCGGACGGGCCAAACAAAATTGCGTTGATGTCCCTCGCAGAACGTAACTAGTGGGTTGGGAGTGGGAACCGTTAGGCAAACAGGGTGGTGGGAACAGTTACGACTGTTCCCATCACCTTGGTTCTTTATAAGTCTTGAATGACCTTGATCCACTTTCGGAAGGGTCAATGAGGCTCTAAGTCTCGTGACCTACTTTTGTGAGGTCGTTGTACAGTTATATGGCCTCTCTGACTTGCATTGTTTGCCGGTGTAGCTTCATATAGCGTGCAAAGAATGGTTCCTAATGAAATCTCATCAGCATTCAAAGACAGAGACTGTTGTTTTGCAAGTTAATTAGTCTTGAAATAATGAAGTAGGAAACGTATATGTAATGAGTAGGAAAGATGTGAACACCGCGAATGCGAGTTAATTAGTGGTCGCGGCGCGATGAACATTTGTCTTCATTATCACACAAGGACTATCTCGTGAGAAGATCAGTTCCGCATGAGCACCCAAGCGGAACCCCCCCCCCCCCATAAAAATGGAGATTAAATCCCCCCCCGGTGTTCACTCAAGCGGAACCCCCCCCCCGTGTTCACTCAAGCGGAACCCCCCCCCCCCCCGAAAATTAAAATGCATATAACTCGATAATGGATTGACGGATTAGGACAAACGATACATCATTGAAAAGGTCTATTTAAGACGAACATTTTAGTAAAAGAAGAATTTAGTTATCTTATTTTAGTCAAAAGTTATGCGAATTATTTGAAATATATACCCCCTCCCTTCCTTTCCTCCCACCTTCCTCCACTTCCCAGCTGTTAACCCCTCTCTTTAGCATACCGTTATAAAAGACGCATCGACCACGGCTAACGTTTCATTCTGATTCCAGACGTTACGCTGCGAGCTGTGAACAGAACTAAAACGATGTCATCCCTGCCGACTACAATTTCCACTACAGCCTGCTCTTCTATTACAAGTTCAACTTCTACTACGGCTTCAACTCCAGTCAAGAAAACACTTCGCTTGAAAAAATGCTCCCGACTGGTATAAGAAGCAAGCTAGAGCGTTGTGTTTCTCCCCCATTATTTTTTAACACTCTAAGTCTCGTGACCTACTTTTCTGAGGCCGTTGTACAGTTATATGACCTCTCCGTCTTGCATTGTTTGCCGGTGTAGCTTCATATAGCTTGCAAAGAATGGTTCCTAATGAAATCTCATCAGCATTCAAAGACAGAGACTGTTGTTTTGCAAGTTAATTAGTCTTGAAATAATGAAGTAGGAAATGTATATGTAATGAGTAGGAAAGATGTGAACACCGCGAATGCGAGTTAATTAGTGGTCGCGGCGCGATGAACATTTGTCTTCATTATCACACAAGGACTATCTCGTGAGAAGATCAGTTCCGCATGAGCACCCAAACGGAACTCCCCCCCCCGTGTTCACTCAAGCGGAACCCCCCCATAAAAAATGGAGATTAAATCCCCCCCGGTGTTCACTCAAGCGGAACCCCCCCCCCCCCGAAAATTAAAATGCCTATAACTCAATAATGGTTTGATCGATTACGACAAGAGATAAATCATTGAAAAGGTCTATGTAAGACGAACATTTTAGTAAAAGAAGAATTTGGTTATCTTACTTGAGTCAAAAGTTATGCGAATTATTTAAAATAAATACCCCCCTCTCCTTCCCCGGGTCAATAATCGGTCACGGCCAGCTGTTACCCCCCTCATTAGCATACCGTTATAAAAGCGGAGCGAGCGTTGTTCACTCCTCATTCCGCTTCTACACGCCACTCTTGTTGTTTCGTCTCTGCTCTTTACAATATTACTTGCTTTAAAAATGCCTCCTCGTCTTAGTGAAAATTTCAATTCTTCCGAAATTTCTGATGTTTTTGAACAACCTGAAGACACTTTAAATAACGACATTGACAGTGACAGTGAAGATGATGATGAAGATGATTATTATAGCGTTGAAATTAGTGAAGAACTGAAAGTTATAGCAATTGATCCACAATTCCCATTCGATACAATAGAAAAATTCATGTCTGAAGCTCATAAATGGTTGGATTCAGGATCTTACGTACGAATCGGCTCCTTTATATTGTATGATGATTGTAATTCTTTTCTTGTAACACCAAATGATAGAGACCGCATGCGGCAGTGGGCGCAAACAATGAAGGAGTGCTACGAACAAGGTGTGGATGTTGGCGGCTATTTTACAGCGCAAGTGGTTTAATAACTAAATTACCCTTTCCCCACCCTACACCTTATCCCTTCCCAATCCTTATTCCTTCCCCCTCCCCATTTTTAAAACTCATAAAAGGCGGGCTATGAACCTCCAGGTTTCTAGTCTATACTTGCACCTTGTGCCGTCAAGATGCTTACCACTTTGTCTTTTATTATACAGGTCTTATAAGTTGTGAATTTATCATTAATAAGTTTGCATTTGTAGGAGCTACATATACGGTTAAGAATGTCTCCTAGAGATACTTCTTTTGTGCAATTAATTGAAATTGTGAGACAACAAAACGTTACGTTAGTGCAAGGAGAAGCTGAAGTTCAAATAACTGACACAATCCAAGATCCTGAAGCGATGGAAGTAACAGAAATTGATGAGGAACCTGCAATGATGGAAATTGTTGAAACACAAAATGAATCCGAAGATTTAGAAGAAGCTGTTTCATATCCTGCTTTTTTTGAGATAATGCATCAAATGTACTTTTTGTAATTGAAATTGAAGTTATTAATTCTGAAGAAGTGGTGGGGGAAATTATCCCCACCACTAGTTGAAAGTTGGTGGGGGAATGTTCATAAATGTGTTAGTTATTTGCGTAGGAGGTCATTCTTAGGAAGACTGGTGACTGAAAATGTTTCGTCGTATACCTTATGATCCTTCGTACTATAATCTGCTTGGTATTAATAGTATTACAGACAATGAGCAGAAATTGTATAAAACATTTTGTTGTTTACTTGATAGAACGCAAAAACTACCGCCAAATACTTTCACGTACAAGCTACCCCTGATAGACAAGGATGATGTAAGCAAACTATCATCAATTCAAGTGAAATTTCTGGAAGAAAAAATTCTTGTTTGTGTAAGAGAAGTGTTTCATAATGAATATTCAAAAAGATTGGCTTTCGACTTTATTAAGGAACACGCAGGACGTGAAAAAGAACAGTATCCAGGACCATATTATTTATATCTTTTTGAGAATGGAGCTAGTGTAACGGTAGAAATAAGTATCAAATTAATGTAATTCTTCCTACCAAGTTTATGAGGTTAGAATTTTGTTTTGCTGTGAAGTTATTGAAATAGTATTTGTACAAGGAAAATTCATATTGAAATACATGTTGTAATTTAGTCGTAGAGATGTGTACTGTACGAAAGCTGGATTTATAGTGAGTCGGCGCGACAAATGAACTTGTATTTATGCAGATTGTTAAAATGGAATAAAGAGATGATAGTAGCAAAACGCTCGAAGTAGAAAGTGTGAATAATGTTATATAAAGAAATAATAGTTAAACAAGGAAAATATTGAAAATTCAAACTGGTATTAAAATATATGAACGGACAATCAATTTTGTAGAAGGTTAATATTTTGTTGAAAACGTTTGATTTTCTTGGATAGTGAAGAAGAAGAAGATGAAATAGTGGTAGGGGGACCGTTATAAAAGGAGGAATGTGAGAGCCCATTTCATTTCTCTGCGAAACTTCGAAGAGTAAACATCTCAACATGTATCATTGCGATAAATGTTCGGAATCGTTTCACGATGAAATTCTATTAGACTGTCATAAAGAACTAATTCACAACAACGCAGAAGAAAAACAAGAAGAACAAGAATAACAAGAAGAACAAGAAGAACAGAAGAACAAGATGAAATAACAACAAAATCTTCAACTACTTCACCGAATCTACAAGTATTTGCTTTACCCGGTAAGGTAGTAATGCATCATAAGATTCAAAATGAAAACTTGAACTTAGAAGAATTTATTAGAGAAGCAAAACCAATCGTAAGTAAAACTTTAAAAGAAGAATTGAAAAGATTGAACTTTCTTAAATTTAGTTTACTACTAGAAGCTATGTTTATAAATGTACAAGAAGAATTATCACCAAGAGGATTCATAACGAAAAACCGAACTATCATTGAAAGTTCAAACATTGATTCAATAGTAGAGAACTGTATAGAAGAAATATTAACTAAAATTCAGGAACACGAAGGAAGAGGATCGGGATGGAGTCTTTTAAGTATTGAAGGATTAAATATAAGAGTTCAAAAACATGGATATGGACTAAGGGGATCTAGTTACATTCCTTTGCCAAAAAGAATTGAAGATACAAAATCTTGTATTAATGTTAGAAATGCAGAGAATGAATGTTTTCGTTATGCAATGACAGCTAAATTTGTACCAAATAATGCGTATAGATCTGACCAGGAATATGAAAATCAAAGAAATAAGTACAATTTTCAAGGAATTACTTACCCTGTATCACTAGAAGATATATCAAAGTTTGAGAAGAAAAATCCCGGTACGTCTATCAATGTTTTTGCATTAGATAGTTCAAACAAAGTGTATCCTTTACGTATTGCAAAAGAAGAGCTACCAGATCATACGGATTTACTACTACTAACACGAGGAGATGTGTCTCACTATGTGTACATAAAGCAATTCGATCGTCTTGTTAACAAGCAGCTTTCTAAATATCGACACAGAAAGTTAATTTGCAAGAGATGTTTCAATTTTAAACGAGATGGACTACACGGAAGAGAATGGTTACAAGAGCACAAAAGATTATGTAACAATAATTATGAAGCAAAGATTATTTTACCTTCGGAAAGCAGAGCATTTGTTACATTTGAAAAGGTTCATCATCAATACCGTATCCCTTTAGTTGTGTATGCGGACTTTGAATCAACACTTGTTCCTGTTGAAGATGGAAATTTTGAAGCTAGAAAAAGTGTGAAGTATCAAATGCACAAACCAAACAGTTTTTGTTTAATGGTCAAATCAACATTATCAGAAGAACATTTAAACAGATATGGATTAACTTCGAAACCTCTAGTATACCGTGGTGAAAATGCGGAAAAAATATTTCTTGATATTCTATATATATAATACGTGATGCCCTTTTTTTGTTAACACTACTCCTCCCTTATTTCTGGACCAATTTTAAAGTTTAAGGTGTCAAAAGAATGGTCTCGGTTCGTAGTTTTGCAATAAGGTTTTAGATTTTTGATATTTTAATTCTGAAGCTCACGGGAAGCCCTCAAAGTTCATTTTTTGTCCATAAGATTAACATGGGGAACAATTTATATTGAATTGCTAAATAAAACAGCTGTTGATAGTTAAACAAACAAAAAGTTAACAGCTGAATAGAAGCAAATTGAACTGGTGCTGAAATACCAACACAATTTCATACTTTAATACGAGGAGTGTCTAATCTGAGGTTTTAACCTTTTCTCAAAATGTATAGCTGGTAAATTTTGCTTGGAAGTTTTATCTACACATATTTGGGCACAAAATAAGTTTTGTAACTTAACCCTGGAAAAATTCATTTTTGTTTACAAAACAATTTTGGAAATTGAAATTTTTGACATGGGTCTTATTGGTTGTCCGACTAGTATTGAAACAATAATGAAAGGTAACAAATATTAAAATAGAACACTAAATTTGTGTGCATGTGTTTTCAAACTGCTGTAAACTATAAGGAAAAGGGATAGTTGGTTGTAAGTGTAATAACCTTTTTATTTACTACTATCGTATAAACATGTTTTATGCAGAACGGTACACATATTAAAAAGCCTGCGTAAAAGACAACATTTAAAAGTTTTTACCTCCAGTATAGAAAACAAGCCTATTATAAAAATTGTAGAAATTTTAACCATAATAAAAATTCCACTAAAAACAAAATAGACCACACCAACAAAGATGTAGATTCTCTTAATTTTTGTGATTTCTTTATTTAAATTTTATAATGTCATGGAAAGTTAAGTTAAAGAGGATTTAGGCATAGATAGTAATGTGGACTAATTCACTATGTCATTGACTACCTCATACAGTAGTACTACAAAAACAGCCGCAGTGAGTGCTGCATAACTCATACAGGACCGGGGAGCAATGAAATGTTGATTTTTGTTCTGTTGTCATTTGCGTTTTATGTTTGATGAACTATGTGGATCCAACATATGTGAATTTATTCTAAATTTTATAGGAGGGCTTAGACAAAGGCCCTAAGACATATCGGCAAAAAAACAACTACGTAATCTTAGCTAATTTAGGCCTAATAGAACGAGCAACACATCTCAACACTATCACATTGGGAAGTTGGAGAATTGGTAATGAAGATCGATCGATGACAGATAAACAATGTTCTATCTGATTTACACTATAATGAATTTTTTTCATATTATTATTACGGAGCAAATTTTGATTACCATTTACCCTAATAAATGCAGCGCATTGCGCTGCACAGGCCCCCTAGTTTATATTCAATAGCTGGAAATGCACAAAGATTATATACAAATATTGTACCAATGAAACCGATGGACGAAGAAGAAGAAATTCAACATGAAAATGCGACTCGCTGTTTCTTGTGCAAAAATGATTTTACTATTGAGAATTATAAAGTTAAAGATCACGACCACCTCACAGGTTATTACAGAGGTGCTTCTTGTAATAAATGCAACTTGAGCTATCGTTTACCACTATTTATTCCTGTGGTTCTGCATAACCTCAGTGGGTACGACGCTCATTTTATAATACCCGAATTAGGAAGAGACGACGGTAAAATCGATGTGTTAGCTGAAACTTCAGAAAAGTTCATAAGTTTTTCCAAAGAAGTTGGAAACCTCAAATTAAGATTCTTGGACTCCTACCGATTTATGCCGTCGAGTTTGTCCAAACTTTCTGAAAACCTAAGGAAACAAGATTTAATCGAAACGAAGAAGATTGTAAACAACGACAAACTGGATCTGGTACTTCGAAAAGGTGTTTTCCCATATGATTACATAGACAGTTTAGAACGATTTAATGAAACATCATTACCTCCAAAAGAAGAATTTAAAAGTAAACTGTACGACATGGATATATCTCAAGACGATTATAATCACGCATGCAAAGTATGGAACGAATTAGGATTTAGAACATTGGGAGAATATTCAGATTTTTATGTTAAACTAGATGTGACTTTATTATGTGATGTGATGGAAGAATTTAGAAATACGTGTTTTGCGGCATATGGATTGGACCCTCTTCATTCGTACACTTCGCCTGGACTAGCGTGGCAAGCCATGTTGAAAGAAACAAATTGTAAAATACAACTTCTTACAGATATAGATATGGTTTTGATGTTAGAGTCAGGAGTTCGAGGAGGATTGACGCAAAGTGTAACACGTCATGTCAGGGCAAACAACAAGTATTTGCCCGATTATGATGCATCAAAACCAACAACATTCCTGGGTTATTTTGATGCAAATAACTTATACGGATGGGCAATGTCGAATCCCCTTCCATATGATAATTATGATAATAATGTTTAGACCCTGATACAATTGGAAACATAATGGATATACCGAAGCATGGTGAAACAGGTTATATTTTTGACATCGATTTTGAATATCCAGAACATCTTCACGATCAACATTATGATTTACCACTGCTTCCGAAGACCGAAATTCCTCCAACTGGAAGATGTCCGAAATTAATGATGACTTTAACCGACAAGTCTCGGTATGTTGGACACTACTGGATGATACAACAAGCCTTAGACTTGGGATTGAGAATTACAAAAATTAATCGAGTACTACAATTCTCTCAATCTTGTTGGTTAAAACCGTACATTGACAACAACACAAGAAGAAGAGCTGCCGCTACATCAAGTTTTCAAAAAGATTTTTTCAAACTAATGAACAACGCAATATTTGGCAAGACTTTGGAAAACAAAAGGAAACATAAGGATATCAAATTGGTAACTGATCCAGTAAAATTACAGAAATTAGTGCAACAACCAAACTTTGGTACATCTGTAATTATTAATGAAAATCTAGTTCTTATTTCCATGAACAAGAAGTCAGTTAAAATGGATCGTCCTTTGTATCTTGGAATGTCAATCTTGGATATTTCTAAAACACACATGTACGAGTTTCATTATAAGAAGATGGTTAACTATTATGGAAGAGAGAACATTGGTATTGCATATATGGATACGGATGCACTCATTTACTGGATTAAAACAAATGACATGTACGAAGATCTACGCACCTTTATATATAAAGATGATTTCGACTTTTCTGATTATCCTAAGGACCATCCAAATTACGACTACGACAGAAACAAGAAAGTATTGGGAAAATTTAAAGATGAAACAAATGGTGTGCCAATGATGGAAATTGTAGCATTGATGTCCAAACTGTATTCGTTTCAACTGTACATAAACGAAAGGAACGAACATCAAGTCACGAAGAAAGCCAAAGGAATAAAAACCTCTTTCCTGAAGAAGAACGTACAGTTTGAACATTATAAAAGATGTTTGTTTGAAAATGTTGAAACAACTGCAACATTTAACACCATAAGAAGCTTCAACCATCGTCTTTTCAGTGTGAAGCAAACCAAATCGGCATTGAGCTATAAGGATGACAAGAGATACATCCTTGAAGACAACATAAGAACTCTGCCATTTGGACATTACTCTCTAAACCCTATCGACCAGTAAACCTATTCTTCGTCCTCTACCTTCTTCCTTTTTTCCTTTCCGTAAAGAAGAGGGTACATGGCAAGCCCAATGCCATGTTCCCTCTTTTTTACACTAATATGAAATGGCCTTGACCTATATTCAAACTATATAAAAGAGAATGAACTGTTGTACGGATCAGTATTTTTACAAGCGGTGTGCAAGCAACACCTGAAGATGGAAAGTGTGAAGGACAAGATTGTAAATGAACTACATAAACCAGCAAGAAGAAGATTTCCAAGAAGAAGTACAATTATTAAAGGAATGAATGATCTTTATCAAGCTGATCTCATTGAAATGATACCGCACAGTAAATTAAACAAAGGTTTTAAATATATTTTAACAATTATAGACTGTTTTACTAAAATAGCTGACGCTTTACCATTAAAGGATAAGACTGGTAAAAGTGTTACAAAAGCTATGGAAACAACGATACAAAGAAATAAATTCAAAATCAAACATCTACAGACCGATGATGGAAAAGAATATTTTAATAAAGACTTTGGAGCTTTGATGAAGAAATATCAAATAAATCATTATTCTACAAATTCTGAAGTTAAAGCTTCAATAATTGAAAGATTCAATAGAACATTGAAAGGAGCGATGTACAAACAATTTTCAAAACGAGGATCATACGTGTGGTATGACATATTACCACAACTTATAAAAGAGTATAACAACAAATATCATCGTACCATCGGAATGAAACCTATCCAAGTAAACAGCGCTAATGCTAAGGTTGTATTACAACGCATCAGAAATAATACAACACCTAAATTGGAAAAGTTGCAACCAAAAAAGTTTAAGGTCAACGATAAAGTTCGTATAAGCAAATACAAAGGTGTATTTAGTAAAAGGTATCTACCAAATTGGACTAATGAAGTATTTACAGTTTATAAAGTGCAACCAACTATACCTGAAACTTACTTATTAAAGGATAACAAGGGTGAATTAATTCAAGGTGGATTCTACGGACATGAATTGTTGAAATCAAATGTCGGTGATGTATATCTTGTTGAGAAGGTTTTACAAAGGAAAAAGGATATGGTTAAAGTCCGGTGGTTAGGATTCGATAAAAGTGAAGACTCTTGGATTCCTTCAAAAGACTTGGTATAGTAATTTAATAGCTCATTGTGTGTTTAACCTTGATACAAGATGGAGATTGTACAACAAAAAGATCGATTTAATATCAATGATATTGATGAATTGACGGTTGACAATGATAGGTTAAATCATGGTAAACATGGTGAATTACTACCAAATACGATAAGATGTTTAATAACTGGTCCTTCAAATTGTGGAAAAACAAATGTTGTTTTTAACCTTATAACTAATCCTAAAGGATTGCGCTTTAACAATATATACATTTTTTCAAAACCATTGCAACAACCGAAATATCAATTATTGGATAAAGTACTTGCAAGTGTACCTGAAGTGAATTTCTACAAGTTTAATGCCAGTGAAACAATTATGCAACCAAATGAAGCAAAACCATTTTCTATTTTTATTTTTGACGATGTGTCTTGTGAAAATCACGACACTATAAGGAATTATTTCGCTATGGGAAGACATCATAATATCGATAGCATTTATATTGGTCAAACATACAGTAAAATTCCAAAACAACTTATAAGAGATAATGCAAATATGTTGATTATCTTTAAGCAAGATGAAACAAATTTAAAGCATATATACAATGATCATGTAAATGCGGATATGCCATTTGAGAAATTTAAAGAAATGTGTGGCAAAGCATGGAATGAGAAATATGGCTTTCTCGTTATTATGAAGGAAGAAGATATTAAAAATGGTAGATATCGTATAGGGTTGGATAAATTTGTATTTATGCGTTGAACTACCGATGCTACATCTAGTTACACGTTGAACTTCACAGTGTAAACATGGTGAATCAAGAAAAACTATTGAAAGAAATAAAATCACTCAGTGATTCTATTAGGATGAAGAATCGTGCATTGAGGATGGGTTTAAGTGAAAGAGAAGAATTTCTAGAGACTACATTTAAACCTATTACGGAACCTTTAAAACAGATATCAGAAACTATTGGTAAACCTCGTTATGAAGGAGATGTTTTACTACCAGTTTCTAAACAAGAAGTACAAGCATTAAAAAAAGAAGAAGATGATGATTCATATACAAGTGCTAGTGAGCAAGAAGAAACAAAAGAAGAAGAAGAACCAATTGTTGAAAAGGAAGAAGAACAGCCAATACCTGAAGCTGAACAATCTATTCCAAATTTAACTCAATTGAGTAGCGATATATTACAACATGGACCTTTTGGAAGAAAATATATAATGGAAATGCTACATGACATGAAATCAAACCCGAATTTGAGTAGATCACACGTATACGGAGCAAGAATTGATGGGAATGAATAAAGATCGGCGATTCAAAGCTTGAAATAACACAAGACGATTACATCATTATTGGTGAGCATAGATATAAAGGAACAAAAGGACTATATGAATTAATTTTTAAAAACATACCACCAAGATATTCATCCAAAGATTTAAGTGTTTTTAAGGAGATTCTACAAAATACTAACGCTCATAAAAGAAACTACTTAAAAGATGCAATGATTAATCGTTCACGTGCAACAAAATATAACATTGTTATAAAAAAGTTGTTTCCTCCACGAAAATTGCCAACATTACGTACTGCACCAGCGGTGAGACAACGACTGAAAAGAAAATCTTTATCACTTATGGATTTATCACTTCTTGAACAACATGGTAAAAAGAGTAAAGGAGATACTTCAACATCTGGCAAAGGATTGATGAAAAATCTATACAATACGAATGTGATTTACTACAACGACATCAATAAATTGGTTGATAGAATGAGACTATTGCATGAAGCCATGGAAGCCGGTCATACAGGTTTAAATAATGAATGGGTAGCTCTGATTGACGAACTCAGGAATCGCGGCATAATCGTATAATTGTCCGCCGATATATAAGAGTTGCAGGCGTATAATGTGTCAGTTCTAACATGAGCGTCGACAAGTTCGGACGATACTCCGCGTTAGGAGTGCAAGTTGGAGAAAACAGAAAAAGAAGTGGATTACCGCAAACACCCGAAGGTGACTATAACATAAATAATAAACGTTTAAAGTTTGTTAAAGATCCAGAAGAAGATGGAGATGCAACAAATTTAAAAACAGTAAAGGAGGAAACATCTACAAGTTTAAAACTCGACAACAACCAACTGTATGATGCAAAATCTCACAGGGTTATTAATGTTGCAAAACCAGTCAACAATGGAGATGTTGTTAATAAAGGCTATTTGCTATCTGCGATGGATTACGCTTTACTGTTGCAAAAGACTAAAAGTGAAAAAATGTACAATGCTTTAAATTATAAAATAACTAATGTGGCAGATCCAACCGATGATACAGATACAATCAATAAGCGTTACTTGCACTCTGTAATACCAGAAAAGAAAAAGGATGGATTTTCCTTTTATAAATATACTATAAACGATATTGGATATCCTAAAGAAGAAAGTGATGGTGTTAATATAAAATATATTAAAGATAATTGTATTTTATATAATGATGCTGTTATTGATTGTCATGGAAAAGTGTTGTCCAATCTGAAAGATGGTTCAACTCCATCGGATGCTGCTACCGTGAGACAAATGAATGAAAGCTTGAAGAAAGGAACATCCGCTTTTGTTAAACAAAATCAGCTGGTGTCAAAGAAAGGTGATGAGTTTATGCAAGGAAGTGAAAAGTTTACCTTACTACAAATGACAAGTGGGATGGAAAAAATAAAAGATTGTCAAATATAAGTTTAGGCACGGAAGAACATGATGCTGTTATTTTAACACAAGTGCCGCAACTATCAGCTACTGGTGTTAACTTCATATGTGGAGGTAGACGATTAACCCATGTAAAATCTGGTAAAGATGATAATGATTGTGTTGTTGTGAAACAAACTATAGTTTTAGATAAAATAAATAACTTATATGATGAAAAAAATAGAAGAATATCTAACATATCAGCAGGAATAGCTCCGAATGATGTTGCTACTATTAATCAAGTTATAGCAACCTCTAATAACGATCCATCTGTGTATACATGTAATGGTAAACGTATCACAAATCTTGATAATCCAACAGATTACAAAGATGCTACTAATGTAGAGTATGTAATGAATCTTGTAGGTAATGCAGTTGTTGATATGCATAATCATATAATTGGTAAATCAAATCACGATAAAATCGAAGGTGCTAAGAGAGAAAAATGGATTAAAGATACAATCATCGATATATACGGGTAAAGCTTGTGAATATTTAAGTATGGAATACACAAAAAAGGATTCATTATCATAAAGTATTTCATAGGGTGAAGACGTTGGTTACATAAAACAGCATAATGAAGACCGTTTCGCTCAGTCGTCGTCAAGACAGCGGCAAGAGAGGACGTGGTTTAACATCATCTGCATTATCCCTGCTCAGACGGATTCCAATTGGTGCTGTTGTGAATCGAGCGATAGACGCTTTACCATACGAATTACATCTGCCCGGAGGTTATCAATATTGTGGACCTGGAACTAAGTTGTCAAAACGTTTAGCAAGAGGAGATCCTGGAATTAATAAATTAGATCAAGCTTGCAAAGAACACGATATAGCATATTCAAAGTATAAAGATTCAACAAATAGATCAATAGCGGATAAAATTCTAGCGGAAAAAGCTTGGCAAAGAGTAAAATCAAGTGACGCAAGTATTGCAGAAAAAGCAGCGGCTTGGGCAGTAACTACAGCCATGAAGACGAAAGAAAAGTTAGGTGCTGGAAGACGTCGCAGAGGAAGACCTGCAAAAAGAAGCGCTCCCAAAAGAGGTGGAAACATTAAAAAAGGACGTCGTAGAACTCGTAAGGCAAATGTAAAGAAGACTTCTGTTTGGCAAATGGTAAAAAATGGAGCAGGTTTATACCTAAGACCATACCGTGTGTACTAAATAAAAAGAATCAATTGATAATTCCAAATAAAGCCTTAACAAATCATCAGTTAAATGATTATGTAAAATGTTTGAAAATACCATTTTTTCGAGGAGTTTTTATGAAAGATGCATTACCAACTAAAATATGGGAAAATGAAACTGGAATAGTAAATTTGGATTCCACCTATGGTCCAGGCACTCATTGGGTATGCTATAAAAAGCTCGGACAAACCGTTTACTACTTTGACAGTTTTGGCAATTTACCACCGCCGAAAGAACTGCAACATTATTTTCGAAACTCCAAAAACATTTTTTACAATTACAAAAGAGAACAACCTAACAATACTGAAATATGTGGGCATTTATGTTTGGAGTTTCTAGCGAAGAGTGTCAGTCAGCTTTAAGATGTCATCGTATACAGTGTCACTGAGTGGAAATTCATCCACATTGAAAAGTACGCTGTTCCCAGCATTGCGTCTATCCAAGGAAAGATTATGGGAAGCGGCATTACTTGATTTGACTACCTACAACTCAATTCCCAATGTTACGGAAGGAAAAAACAATTTACTACATTATTATGAAACTATGGATGCTTCAGGAAAATACTCAGAATTGAAAATAATTACATTTCCTACTGGAGCTTATGAAATCGATGATATAAACCAATTACTACAGAAACAACTCGGAGAAGAAAATATCACCGTTAAAGGAAACAATAATACTTTAAAAGCAGAAATAACTTCGAAATATTATATCGATGTCAGCTTGAAAAACTCCATTGGCAGTTTACTTGGATTTACAGATACAAAAGAGAAAATCTTAACTCCTGGAACTACTCATTCAGGTAATACAACTGTTACAATATTGAAAGTAAATAGTATCGATGTAACGTGTAATATTATACACGGATCGTATAGAGAAGGAGTGAATCAGCATATTTTACATACATTTTATCCAACAGTGGCTCCCGGTTTTAAAATTGTTGAGAAGCCACAAAACTTGATATACCTACCGTTAAACACCAGTTTCATTTCAGACATCGTACTGAACATATTGGATCAAGACGGTGTTAGTGTTGACTTTAGAGGAGAAACAATAACTATACGGATACACATCAGAGCGGCAACATAAAGGTCGACATGGGATTATCATTTAAACCGCAACGGAAGAGTCGGGAGCTCAGTAGCTCCTCGACATTGGAAGAGTTAACATCGGACAACATTCGTTTTCTACAGAAGATTGGATTGAAACTTAACAACTATGGATATCCTGGATATATCTCAAGGACCGACATTCGACGAAACACTATGGGAGAAGGAATATCACACGCACAACCCTTACACTTCATCAAAATTAAACAATAACGATGAAATAAGGATTCCCATTCAACAACAAGATATTTACACATTACCGTGTGAAAGTTATTTGTACATTGAAGGACGGGTATTAAAATTGGATGGAAAAACTGCTTCAACAGTTCCTTTTATAAATAACCCGATGGCATATCTTTTTGATGAAATAAGATATGAGATATCAGGGGTGACAGTTGATTCGACAAAAAAGGTTGGTATAACAACGACATTGAAAGGATTAACATCATTAACACCGCATGAGAAGAATTCAATAGTCACCGCCGGATGGGTTGCCCCTGATAAAGATACTATAACACCGGATTCCAACGGTCACTTTGATTTTCATGTACCTTTACGATTGCTTTTGGGATTCGCTGAAGATTACAAACGAATAATAATAATAAATGTCAAACAAGAATTGGTATTACTCAGATCTTCAACTAACAAGGACTTGATACTTGCAGACCCTGCAACTACGGAAGATAAACTGGAATGGCAACTACAATTGGATAAAGTTGTTTGGAGAGTACCTCATGTAAGATTGGCCGATGAACATAGAATCGTATTATTGAGAAAGTTAAAATCTGACCGTGATATTGTGATGCCATTCCGAAGTTGGGAATTCCATGAATATCCTACACTACCTCAGACAGAACGACAAACATGGACCGTCAAGACATCAACTTACTTGGAACGAGCAAGGTACATAATACTCGGTTTTCAAACTAAGCGAAAAGATGTTATCACTGCAAATGCCGGTCAATTTGATCACTGTAAAATAAAGAATTGTAAAGTTTTCCTAAACTCTCAATTCTTTCCTTATGACAATTTGAATGTCATGTTCAGTAAAAAACGTTTTTCCATTTTATACGATATGTATGCAAGATTTCAATCGTCATATTATGGAAAGACTAATACACCACTATTATCACCTGACCAGTATTATTCCAAGGCTCCGATAATTGTAATCTATTGTTCAAAACAAAATGAATCGGTAAAATCATCAAGTGTGGATATAAAGATTGAAATGGAATTTGAACAACCAGTAGCTGATGGAACTTCGGCATACTGTCTAATTCTACATGATAAAATAGTTACTTACACACCGCTGACCGGAATTGTGAAGAATGTACTTTAAAAAGAATTAGTACAACGACTGCAGATTTTTGAGGTTAGAATTATCTGCCTCAATTTTTGAGGTTAGAATTTCGTTTGTGAAAAACAAGTTGAAAACAAACATTTATGTGATTGTATAAATTTCAAGGATTTCACGAAAAACATAAAAGCGAGAAAATCATGAGTGGAAAGTTCATTATATCTTCGACCGTCGTATGGGAAACATCGTTCGCAAGATGAGTTCTACTAACGGAGAAGAAAATACACCTCTAATGGATGATAATAGTTCAGATATAGAAAAACAAGTTGAACGAGAAATGGACGAGTTCCTCAAGTTTAACAAACATAAGAAGAGAGAAGAAGAAAAAGAAGAAGGAGAAGCCGAAAAAGAAGTAAAAAGAAAAAAAGTTGAAGTTAACATTACAACAAATATTTTAACAGAAGTATTTCTTCGAATTTTCTACCCCATTTCTTCATGCATGACGAAAAGTATTTCAGTTGGAATTTTAAAATCATTGGATTATTCACCGATTGTTATTTTAAATCAATGAAATAAAATGGTTACATTCACTGAAACTTCTTGGGAATCATTTATGAAACATTTACATCTTTTGGAATGCTATTTGAGTAACAACACATTTGGAAGAAGAACAAGATTAAGTTTATTGGAATCAAATATTGAAGTTGATATAGTGAAACATCGTGGAGGACAAATTGTTCGCTTCAGAGATTTAACTAGACATGATGTAAAATTACATTTAACTAAAGAAGAATTTTACACTTTAAGTTGTACTACCGGTCCCGTCACCAGATATTTGAAACAACTAATATTTTCAAGTGCAATAATCAAAGACTATCTAATCGATACATTGGACAGACAACCTTTTGTTCCAATTTTATACGGTCCCGTGGATACTTCAATTTTTAATCGAATACCCCAAGAAGTGGATATGTGGAGACAATTGAACAACTATCACACCAACTTAAATATCGACGAAGAAGCGCAAGAAGTTAAAGAAGAGCAATCGTGTCTGTAATACAAGTCAGTTGCTGACGAGACTTCATAATGAACAAACGGGTTTCGTTTTCTAATGCGCCACATATAATGGAAGTTAAAAGAGGTATAATTGAATTTCAAGCTTTTCGAGGGAATGATGGAAATTTTATCATAAAAGAATTAGTAATTTTGGATATGAATACATCTGTAGTTTATCATTACTTATTCAAACTTCCATTACCATTCAATAGACTAACAACTAAAGCGAAAGTTACAAACAAATGGTTATACAAACATTTTCACAACTTAAGATGGGATGAAGGTTTTATTAGTTATAACATGATGCCTCACATTATGAATCATTACTGCAAAGAGTTCAAAACTATCTACACAAGAGGATTGGATAAAGCTAATTGGATACAATCATTTACAAGCAACGAAGTGATAAATGCAATAATAGATAGAGATTTCCAATGCTACTTCAATGAACTTTGTATTTCATCAAAGAGTTTTAAACATCGAAGGTCACAATGCGCTTTGAAGAATGCCTACCGCTTAAATAATTTCCTTCAACAAAATAGTGGGGGTAATGTCAGTAATAAAAGTGAGAGCGCTACCATGACGCAGCATGAGTATTACTCGAACCTCCGAAGAGACAACATCTCAAACGGACATTATTATTAACAAGAAGATTAACAAGAAGATTAACAATAACATCAAGATGGCATCGCAGAACTTTCTTCAAAATTTGGTTGATCAATTCAACGCTCATTCTAAATCAACAATCTTACCAACGAAGAAATGTTCTGAACTAAAAGAAGAAAAACATTACATCATACATACAATCAAGAAGATGGACACTTCAATTGGTGATGCTATTAATTGCACATTGAGCGAGGCGCCGTGTACAGTTGGTGACGAACCGAAGTTTCAAATCTTCCTACCGAAACGGTTTGTACAACTTCTACAAAATGAAGATCTTCGTGTTATTCAACCCGGCGCACTCTATTTAGTTTCACACGGACCGAGTGGAAACAACTCAACTGAACTAACTATTCATGTAACACCTACTACTAACTAGTTTGTACCTAACATTGTAAATATATGTGTTTGTAATGGTTTCTCAATAAAGATGATATAAAACAAAAAAAAAATAAAAGAAGCAACATATTGTTATGTCTTTGTACATAGCAATATGTTGCTTTTTTAAAAAATTCCACGGGATGACCTTGACCCAATTTTGTGTGATAATAAAAGTGAAAATCAACTTGTGAAATTCATCAGTCTACGACTACCTTTCGTACCGTACACATCTCGCTCTCTATAACTAAATACAAAACTTCAACATGTCCCTAAAGGTCAAGTGTGCATCTTACGATACCAACACCATTACGAGTTTTGAACAACTTGAAGATTTAACCAAAGAAATGCGAGTTTTACTTACCGGTGGTTATCACTTAACTGTTGATGTTAGTGCTACTAATTTAAGGATGTTTACTAAAATTTACTGCGATGATGAAGTATTTCTTTCTACACAACCTACAACATCTTCATCGCCGACTGGTCAACATAACATCAAGTTCCACAAGTATTAAAAATGTTAAATAACTTTTAACAAATAAAACTAAGGAATCACGTGATCAATGTCAAGTTGATAAAAAGGGTGTGATACTTGTATAACTAATCATTCGCTTCCCGACTCTCGCTGCGTCAACACCTATTTTTAAAGATGTTATACAGAATGATGATTGAACTTGATGGAAAGATCTATGGAAAGGATTACAACACCGTTGAACAAATGACAGAAGATTTAGAAATATTAACCCGAGAAGGATATCAGGCTAAATTAATTTTAAAATTTCCTGAAGTACATCCACTATCGACTGAAGAACTTATCGCTATGGCTAAAGCGGAGAGAGAGAAAAAGTCTGAAGAAAACAAACAGGAACAGACAAAGTCTGAAGAAGATAAACAGAAATAAACTTCTTAAGTATCAACATTCCTTACATTAGTAAGGTATAATTTTTTAAAACTTCGTTTGGATGACCTTGAAATTACCCCCACCACTTTTTGTAGTACATAAAATTGACTATTCAACACTATACACTCTTATTCTTTCACTGGACTCAGCAGCGTCAACATGGAAGAACAAAAGTACAAGTACGAACCTCGTTACTGTTGTGAACAACAATGTACAGATTTAGGACCAATGATGGTGGACGGGTTAGCTTGCACTAAATGTGAATTTTTTGGATCTTGTTACTGCAAGTGCAAAACAAAACAACTACCGCCACCGGAATTGGGAACTTTCAAATTTTACAAATCAAGATATTTTCATACATGCTGTCCTCAAAGATGTTTCAAATTTCATCCTCTCGATTTAGCTTATTGTCAACGCACCAAGTCTCATCAAGATGATTTTTGTACACATATGATAAAAAGATGTAAATACAGGTCGGATTGGTATTCAGATCCTGTTGAACCATCGAATGTGTAATTTCAGTTTTACACTCTTTTTTAAAACTTCAATTGGATGACCTTGAGATTTCCCCCACCATTGGTTTTTTTTAGATTTCCCCCACCATAAGTCTTTTAGATTTCCCCCCACCATTAGTTTAAGTTTTGTATCTTATTGAATCCACCTTTGAATTATTTCACTTCCAACATTCTAACAACATGGGAACACCTTTCGTCAGGTTTCAACATAATATAATAACTGAGAGGGAAGAAATGGAAGAATTGTTTCAAAACTTGCTCGCTATGATGGATAGATATTATATGAGATGGATCAGAATTGATGTTCAATATTTACGTCCTGGTGAATTATCTTCATCATCACAGAGTGAGGAGGACGAGACACCTACTCCAGCTAAGATATTTGAATTAAAAGACGAAGAAGAAGAACTTAGCTTTTTATTTAATCATAAGCTCGCCGTTAAATAAGCCCCCTCCCTTGGCGGCGTTCCTCATTTACTCGCCGACTCTCCAACGATGAACAACTCTCCATTGGCACGGATGAATTCTAGTTTTGAAATAAACTCTAAAGAAGAGTTACAAGACATTTTTAATATTTTACAAGAACTTGTAGATAATTTTACAACTATCAAAATGAATTTGGAAATAACATACGATTGTCCTATTTGTGATAAGGTTGAAAGTTCGGACGAAGACAGTTTACTAAATCTAACTCCTGCACCATCTGACACTACTGACTGTAATAATGAAGAGCAAAATCTTTCCCCCACCACTTCTTTGTAATTCATCTTTCCCCCCACCACTTTTTTATTTAACTAACATTTCTCGCTTTCACTCCTCATTCCGCCTTCGACTTTTGAACTATCAACATCACTTCTTTTAAAATTTCAAACACTAACACAATCATTATGGATATGATGGATGAAGTTCCCTTTGTAACTAGAATGGAAGAGGATAAATTGAAATTGGAAATTAAACGATTGGAAATGGAACAGGAAAACCAACTCGGAATGTTACGTCTCTTCAAACTTTTCAAATACATCATCTGGGGACTCTGCGTTTACCTTTTTCTCGTCGTCGGCGTTTGTTTCTACAACTCCATAGTTCATCACAAAAATTCAACCTGTATAAATCCTGGTATTGCACTTTGATTGTATTTGTTTGTACGAATAAAGTTCAAAAGTTACTTCTACCTATCCCGCTATCACCGGGTAGTTCAACTCTCAGAACTATTTCCTGTGGTAGCGGGATAGGCTTTTTTTAAAACTTACTTGGGATGACCTTGACATACTTTCCGTACCCCCCATTATCAAGTTGAATTTCAGTTTTGTACTAACATTTAATTTATGCGCAAATTTAGTTCAACCGAGCGCCATCTCCACTCCCCCCATTAACTGGAATCTACAGTCACGCATATATTTCGACGCGTCATGTTTCATTCTTCATTCTCGTACTATCCGCGGAACTTAACACTTCTATTTACCTTCTCTCTCTTGTTATGGTTGCGCAATGTTTGAACTAACTTTTAATTTATGCGAAGTTTTAATTTAACCCCGGTTAATTTATGCGCAAATTTAGTTCAACTCCCAGTTGTTGAATTTCAGTTTTTGAACCAACTTTTAATTTATGCGCAAATTTAGTTCAACCCCCCGGTTGTTGAATTTCAGTTTTACACTAACTTTTAGTTTCGTTCAACTAATAGAGTTTTTATTAACACCGTCGAATTTCACTTTTTGAACTAACTTCTATTTTATGCGCACTCTTGGCTCAACCGACAGCCGACGCTCTCGCCATCTCCACCCCGACATCTATTGTCCCCACTTCTGGCCCACCGGAAGCCGCGTGCCATGGCATGTGGCTTCCGGTGACGTCACTTCCGGGCCAGAAGTGGCTTTTCTACACTACTCCCTGAAGAAGAAAGCAGATTATATGGTTTATATTTAAGAGCTAAACGCTTTTACAGACTTGAGGTGGACAAAGCCAAGAAAGAATATAATGTAAAAACTATTGAATATTCTTTGAACAAATGCAAAGCGGCATGGAACTTGATTAAGGATGGTACAGATAATCCCACATGTAAATGCGAAGCAAGCCCGGATGAAATGAATGTTTTTCTTTTGGAAACAGTCGAAAATATTGTAGGCATAGTAGATGTAGTACCCTCAAACTTGTCAGGCACAGCCCAGACAGTGATTGTCGATGAATCGGTACATCCCCTTGAATCATGGGTCCCGGTTAGCAGTTCGCAGATTAAAAACATAGTAAGACACTTTAAAAACTCTAGAAGTAAGGACATATTTGGTATGTCTGTTGTAATGTTAAAGTATGTGATAGATGTTATTGCGGAACCCCTTGCAAAGGTTATAAATGCCTGTCTACAGAGTGGTGTGTTTCCTAAATCACTAAAATTGTCACGTACAGTTCCGATCTATAAAAAAGGAGACCCTACGTCCATGGGTAGTTATAGGCCTATCTCTATTTTACCGGTGCTGTCAAAAATCTTTGAGACCATTATGAAAAATCATTTAGTACAACACATGGAAGCGAACAACCTCTTTAGTGACGCACAACATGGTTTTAGACAACGTAGATCCACAATGTCAGCTGTGAACACATGCACTTATGCTTAAAGTCATGAATGCTTTTGAGAACAGAAAATCCTCATCTTTAATATTATGTGACCTAACGAAAGCATTTGATTGCATCCCTCACACAATTCTATTAGATAAATTAAAGAAATATGGTATAAAAGGTAAAGTGATTGAAGTGTTTGAAGTGTTTGAGTCTTTCTTAGTGAGTAGGCAGCAGATCTTGTCAGTTCAAGGTGCGTGGTCAAATCCGCTTCAGGTAAAGTATGGGGTACCCCAGGGATCTGTGGTGTCTGCACCCCTCTTCCTGGTGGCCGTTAATGATCTCCCACTGCTGGGTCAGATGCTGCTCTTTGCGGATGATACGACCATATTTGCAGATGGTGGTACACCACAAGAGGCCAAGAAAAATGCGGAGAGGTCTCTTATAGCCAAGCAAAATCATGGTTTAAGTCGAACAGGCTAAAGTTATATGAAAGCAAGACACAGCATCTTGTCTGCTCGCTGAGCAGAGACGAGACACTATCTCTAGACAATGTTGTTCTTCTGGGTATGACTCTTGACACCAGGGTTAACTGGAACAAACACACTGAAGACCTGTGCACTAAACTTTCTCGAGTCACATTTTTACTCAGAAAACTTAGAAATGAAATAACGGAGGAATACCTAAAGATAATATACCATGGCCTATTCCATAGTAGGCTTAGCTATGGTCTGGAACTTTGGGGTCATGCCGCAGGCTCGACAGATGTTCTTCTCATGCAGAAGAAGGCTGTTAGAATCTTGACATTCAGTCATCCACAAGAACACTGCAGACCCATATTCAAAAGGTTAGGCATTTTGACAATTTTCAACCAGTACATACTCCTCAGCCTGATACATGTACGGCATAACATGGCCAGCCTCACCAAAAGATATGATGTCCATTACCACAACACAAGGAGAAAGGACAACATTGAACTCCCATATTGTAGGCTTAGTAAAACTAAGGATAGCTTCCCGAACATAGCCATAAAGATGTTCAACTCACTCCCCCCGCTAGTGAAAGAGTTGGGTTTGACACCATTTAAGGAGAAGATGAAAAAATGGTTGCTTGAAAGGCCTTTTTACTCGATCAAGGAATTCTTAGATGAAAGAAAAGATGACAAGGATTTTTAGTAGGCTCTGAGTGCTGCCGCCTCTTGTTTTGTAAATAGTATAAAATGTTTTGTGTATTTTTTAAAGTATTTGTGACGCAGTCAATCCAGAAGTCTGGTCAACGACGCAGGTATAGGTAAAGGTAAGGTAATTAAGGTAAAACTAAAAAAGACGATAACTGTCGTCTACTAAACAATGCAAATGCCTTGTTAGCAGACGACAATTATCGTCTTTTTTAGTCACCGGTAAACCCGGTGAGGCGCCCGGAATACTACCAAAGAGACGCTTCTTTCTTTTCTTCTTGTTTGCTTGCTTGTTTATCCAAGCTGGCTCGGGGTGGATACATACGGAAGCCCTGAAGGGCCAAAGAGAAAGCATACATTTTTTACACCGCCGTGTTTGAAACACGGCGAGCCGTGTTTAAAAGACGGCGAGCCGTGTTCCAAAGACGGCGAGCCGTGTTTATAAGACGACGAGCCGTCTTTAAAAGTCGGCGAGCCGTGTTTGAAAGTCGGCGAGCCGCGTTTAAAAGTCGGCGAGCCGTCACCGCCTTCCAAACACGGCTCGCCGTCTTGCAGACACGGCTCGCCGACTTACAAACGCTGCTCGCCGCCTTTCAAACACGGCTCGCCGACTTTCAAACACGGCTCGCCGCCTTTCTAACACGGCTCGCCGCCTTCCAAACACGGCTCGCCGTCTTTGAAACACGGCTCGCCGTGTTTGAAACACGGCGGTGTAAAAAATGATCGCTTACTCTTTGGCCCTTCAGGGCTTCCGTAGATATATACTAACACACCTGGATCGGTAACTCCGTGTTGCGAAAATGAGCCGTTACCCCCACCACCAGCCAGTATTCGTGGTCAGTGTTGCCAACCCTGTGCGAGTAATTATGTACTGTAATTTAAATAAATAAATTAATGAATTAAATAAACTACAGTAATACTGTATTTTTTTAGTCTTTCTTACCTATGAAATGATAAATTTCAGCCTTTGGAATGTGCACTGATACACCCAAAAGCTGCACAGAACAGAACCATCTTTCATCATCACAATTATATTTGAACATTTAAAAGAATGTAAACAAACAATAATGCAGCTGACGCACCGACAACGATCATGTCAGCTGATATTCAGCGCGGTGCGGCGGCGGCGCAGCGGCGGCAAATACTGGCTAGTGGTGGGGGAAGCCGGCTCGTTTTTACCGCTATTCCGCTATTTCAGTTACCGATCCAGGTGTATTAGTATATATCTATGGGTGGATACCATGAAGCCTCACTCTTTTTTTGGGGGCCTTGCCTTCCAAAATATAAATTGAATAAACTTCAAGTATTTCAGAACAAATTCCTAAGAATTGCAACCAATTCTCCTTGGTTTGTTAGAAATCGTTAACTCCATCAAGAGCTTAAAGTGCCAAACATGTCAAATTTTATTTCAAAACTGAGCACAAACTTTCTAAATACCCTGGACCAGTCATCAGGAGCAGTCTTTTTTCAAATAGGCCAGAGGACAGCTAACAGAAGATTGAAACCACGTCTTCCTCAAAACATTCTAATGTGAAATAATTGGACAAATTTGTATATAGTCACACTTATTATTTTAACTATTAACAGTGACTTAAAAAACAAAATCTAGGTATTGTTTCTCGCAGACTTTCAGTTGTTAGGGTGACTCCATTGGTGCGAACCCGTTAATGTTTTTTCTTTTGTCATTTGTTTTCTTTATGCGAACTTTGTGTATAATTATCAAATTGTATAATTGGTCCAGAATAAAACTTTATGAAAAAAAATCTTTATTAGCCAAAATGGCTTGGCTTCGGATTACTTCCACGCAGCCGTTATAACTCTTTTATATTTCTTTTCACTGTGTTGTTCTGTGGTTGTCTTATGTTGGGTGGGTAGTTTCACTCATAGATCTGAAAAAAGGGTTTGGTTTTGTTAATTCACAAGAACATTTATGTGTATAGTATGTTTTTGGTTAATTACTGTAGGCTAATTAGTTATGTACACAATTTGAAGGCGGGTTGGGAGGTTGATAGGATATGAGGTTGGGTGTGGTAATCTTCTCGGCCAGGGGTCTATCGGGCCTTTCCTGACCCGAAACGGGAGGGGGACCACGGAAAGAAGAACACACGAGCCAGGGAGATTTTTTGTGTTTTGTTAAATATGTTTTTTAATTGTGAGTAAGAATATGTTTAATTCCTTGAACATTTCTTAATCCAAACTGCTCAATATTAAGATCATTTTTTCTGAATGATTGTTGCTGATTATAGAGTTTATTTTCTTAAAACACTGTTGCCTAGCATATTCATGTTGTGGGCATTCTAGAAATAAATGTTCTGTAGTTTCCTCTGTTCCCGTTCCCATGGAACATTTTATGCATAGGGGAGTGAAGTACAACTTCATTCTGTGTAAGTATTCCTCCCACCACCTCGGTCTTCAAACAGTTTAGCCGATGAAGCCGATAAAGGAACGTTGTCCACGCCGCAGTCGTCGTCGCTGGTACCGAACAATGTCCGGCACGCGCTGCCGCCACCACTGGGCTCGCCCAGCGTTGCTGTTGTCGCACGAGCCGCGCAGTTTGCGAGTGTAGTGAACTTTTAAATAAATAAGAAGAAATCTGTAAATTTTGTGTATATAATGTGTTAGGGGTTTTATATAATTTAAGTCTAATCTACCTGAAGATGCCGCACCTGCGGTGAAATGTGCATAGGACAGACAACGCATCAACTCAAGAACTTAGGCAATTTAAGGTAAATATTGTTTGATTCAAACTAGACAAGAGCCATCACGTCATTAATTTTAATCCCAATTATCTACTCCTTTCCCTTGCCTCCCTTCCCTTGCCCTATATCATATCTTATTTTCCTCTCACTTTTTATATCTTTCATTTCATATTGTTTTTAATAAAGTTCTTCCCACCCTGTATTCTTAATTCAACTTTTAAATGTTTCAAACTTCAAGCTCTTCAGTGAAATGGAAAATTTTTGTGGTTTCAAAAAAGAAACGACTAGTATAGTGTGTTAGAACAGCTTTCTCTGAGCCAAGTGAGATATTATCAGTCTAACTCTTTCGCGTTGATTTTTACTGATGGCTCCTAAAATTCAACAGGGGTTGGTTCCGGTGTGTATGATCCTGACCTTAACCTGTCTCTCAGTTATCGATTACCTGACGCAGCTTCCACTTCCAACGCATCGGCTGAATTATATGCAATATTTCAAGCCCTTTGTCATATATCTTAAGACAACAGAGAAAAGTTTGCTCGTTTTACAGACTCTAAAGTTTCCGTACAAATCATTTGTAGAAATCTGAAAGGTGTCACTGATGAATTCTTGGTTTTAAAAATTATGGAAAAGTTGTTGTCACTTCAAAGTACAAAAAAAGTGATTATACAGTGGTTACCAGCTCATATTGGAGTAACCGGCAACGACAAAGCTGATGGTATTGCAAAAATCACAGCTCGTATAACATCTACCTTCCTAAAGTACCCAATAGATATATTTTACGGAAATTATTAAAATATTTTTGTAGACCCAAAACCTTTTTGACAGTTCATTGAAAGGATCGTGGTATAAGTCAATACAACAGGAGCCCCCCGTCCTGCCTTGGTTCAAGAACGTCTTTATGAATAGAAGACACAAATTTCATTAAATTTCTCTCTTTTGACTCTTGTTAAGATTTTTTATGAATTTTTTTCTGTACAATTTTATTGTTTGTTAACTAGGTAAAAATATTTTCCAAAGCTGGATATGATGCTTAGCTAACTGAGTGTAGCCTACTCTTGACCGTAGCCTCTCTGCTATTATAATTGTACCTGACAATTGCTAATGCAAATTTGTATGTCAATGGCAAATAAATGACTGATTACTGATTACAAACTTCATTGATTTGTCGTCTGCGGTTTGGACATGTCTACAGTGCTTTGTTCCAAATTCGTAAAATTGATTCTCCTTTGTGTAGATTTTGTAGTGATGGCGTGGAAGAAACTATACAACATATTGTCTTTGAATTCTCCAAATTTAGCAGAGGAAGGTCTTTTTTCTTAAGAACGTTACCAAACATGGAATTCCGTTTGATGTTAAAGTTATTGCTATGTATAATGGGTGAGTCGGTGGCGAAGTGGTTAGCGCGCCGGACTTCGGGACCATGGCAGCGATGTCGTGGGTTCGAATCCGCGTTATACCAGTGTACTTTTATTAGTACCTTTCACCTTGTACTGTAGCGGCTCACCCCCTTACTTTGTCTAATACGATCCACGCACAGATCAATAGTCTATGTGGACGGGGCAAAGTAAGGCAAAAAGAGGTCCGCCAACCTCTTGAAAAAAAATGGTGTATCCGTCTGATTTGAAATAAATAAATAAACTTGTCTGCCCATTTTGTTGATGACCAAAGCTTAGATTTCCTATGCATAAGTGAACATTGGCTGTCTAAATGTGAAACTGAATTTTATAGTAGTATTGGCCAATTATCCCTGGTTACAGCATTTCACCGTACTACATTTAAAAATGGGGGTACAGCTATTTTTGCTAACAATAACTCGTTCAACTCGCAACCATTAGATTTGGATAGGCCTATTTTCTGCACTGAAAAAGACTTAGAAATCTCCGGTGTCAACATTACTAACTTGTAAGTATTGGTGCTTTCGGCCTACAGGTCGCCATCTGGGAACATAGTAACTTCTTTGATGCACTTGACAGTTACCTGTCTAGGTTCAACATGCCCATTATTCTAGGCGGAGATTTTAACATTAATGTAGGAGTGGACACAGATGACAATAACTTCAGGCGTTTTATTTGTGTCCTGAAAAGTCATAGCCTTTTTCTTACAAGCAGGACACCAATCCACGGATCAAACTGTTTAGATGTCATTGCCACATCGCTTGATTCATGGAGGTATGAAGTGTCAACCTTGGACCCTGTCATTGACAAACATTATCCTGTCTTAATTTGTTTATTTATTCAACCTAAGGTGAGCGACAACATCATTTTCCAATGGGTTGATAAATATAAGCGCACCAAGCGCACAATTAAAGGTGATAGCTTACCTGAATTTAAGTCGGCTTTGTCATCAGTTAACTGGAACAGTGTGCTTTGTGGGAACGATCCGGAAATGGTTTTTGATTCATTTTTTGATATAAAGATACCTTTGATAGTATCTTTCCTGTAAAACATTTACCTAGGCCTACTTGTAATTCTGGACCAGAAGCATGTAATAGTAAGTCTAGACCTAATGATAAGACCTGGTATACTGGCAAATTGGCAGGCTTAAGGAAAGTAATGATAGCATTGCATGATAGTTATGAGGCATGCACTTCTCCAATTGAAAAAAAAGTTTCATGCTCTATATATCAGGGCTAAAAGGCTTTATAGGTTCCAGGTCGATTTAGCAAAAAAAAGAGGCCAATATAATAATTAACATAATTTGACTTAATAAGTACGTCAAAGAATACTTGTAAGGCTGCGTGGGGTTTATTCAACCAGTTACAAAAAAAGAAGTCAGAAATGAAATGTATGGCAAGCCCTGATGAGTTTAATAATTTTCTCCTCAGTGAGGTTGACCAAATTGTGAAGACCCATGACTGTCCGACTGATGACGACTCCATGGGTCTGCTCTCTAACGTCTTGTCAAATCAAACTGTCAGCAGGTTCACGAGAAGGCGCAGTGTAACACCTAGCGAAGTCAGGGGAATTATCAACAGCTTTAAAAACTCCCACAGCCCAGATGTTCATGGCATGACTGTCACCATTTTGAAATATGTATTGGATGATATAGCCATACCTCTAGCCAAAACTATCAATGCGTGTCTGCAGTATAGAGTTTTTCCCAAATCACTGAAAGTGTCGAGAACGGTTCCAGTCTTCAAAAAGGGTGACCCGACATCTGTCAGCAGTTATCGGTCCATCTCGATAATCCCAGTAATCGCAAAGGTGTTTGAGACCGTTATTAAGAGGTAACTTATTGTGGACTATTTCGAACGAAACTCCCTGCTTGCGGATTCACAACATGGGTTCAGACGTGGTCGCTCAACCATCTCTGCTGTATCTGAGCTGATAGGAGAAATCACGGACAAGTTCGAGGATAAGGGCTCTATTGCTTTGGTGCTTGCTGATCTCAGTAAAGCCTTTGACACTGTCAATCACAAGATACTTTTAAGGAAATTAGTAAATCTAGGTATTGGTGGCAGTGTTTATGACACCTTCAAGTCGTATCTTCGTGACAGGTGGCAAATCCTATCAGTGTGTGGAGCAAACTCTTCACCTGGATTAGTTCAGCATGGTGTCCCGCAGGGCTTTGTAGTGGGACCTGTACTCTTCTTGGTCATGATCAACGATCTTAGTGCCCTTGGAAATATTTTAATGTTTGCTGACGATACGAAAATTGTCGCCAGAGGATCGACTCCTGCCCTAGCCAGAGAGAAGGTGACTGAGGTTTTTGAATCTTCTAAGATTTGGTTTCAGTTGAACGGACTGAGTCTTAACCAAGACAAAACACAGGAAATCTTGTGTAGTCTCAGCCGTGCTGAGCCTGACATCTTGACTGAAGTAAAGTTGCTGGGATTCATCATCGACCCGAAGATCACCTGGAGCAGTCATGTGAACGGTCTCTGTACCAGGCTTTCTCGCGTTCTCCATCTCCTCCGCAGACTGAAGCCGCTTTTAACAGGACACTATCTTGTCACCGTATACCATGGCTTGTTTCATTTTCACCTCATGTATGGACTCCTTCTCTGGGGACACGCTGCAAGGTGTGAAGACGTTCTTTTGCTTCAGAAAAGTGCAGTCAGGATCATCGCGTCGGCGGGCTATATTGATCACTGTAAGCCTATCTTCAGGAGGCTAAAAATCTACACCATCTTTAGCCAGTATGTTCTGCTTAGTCTCTGTTATGTGAGGAAAAACTTGAACCTGTTTACAACAAGAGAAGACCACCATACCCACAATCTCCGTAACAGGGACCAGCTCCGTGTACCGTACTGCAGGCTGTCCAAGGAACCAAAACTATTTCCGGATCAGGGCTCTGAAGATGTACAATGCTCGGCCACCACGTTACAAGACATATGAACTGGCCGTCTTTGAACGATCGGTGAAAGCCTGGCTTCTGGATAGGCCACTATACTCAGTCAACGGATACTTTGACGAGTTGACCCAAATCATTTTCCAACAACTGTAGGAAATGTACAAATGTAGGCTAACGTCATCTTGCCCAGTTGTAAATAGTAAATGTTAGTTGTTTTGACTCAGTCTATCCAGAAATTCTGGTCATCGACGTCGCGGGAGGTAATAAGGTAATGTCAGGCCCTAAAATATAGTAGTTATTTGCCCAAATTAAAGACACTGGAGACAGGTAGTAAAGGCCCAAGGTCTGTAAAGGAAAAAGCACAACTTCTTTCTAAGGTCTGCTGAATAGCTATTTTTTGTGTTCCGGATATGAAGCGTCAAACTAAAACGGAAGTCAAGTTACGTTACAATATTTACCATTATACAGCTGATTGAAAAAGAGAATAAGGCAGTCTTGCCACGGGTACGATATTTATCGTAACGACACCATATTACTCTATTTTACATTCGGATTATTAGTCAATAATAAACCATTAGGTAACGACCAAATTATTAACAATTAGCAATCAAGGTAAATATAAAACCATAAATTCTACCCGAGTTGGCTTTGAAATTCCTTATTTTAGTAATAGTTGAGACAAAAAATCTCCAACGGAAACGAGAACGATTGTTGTTTCCTGCAGCGTTGGCAACACTTGCAAGTAACAAAGAGTAAAATGTTGGTTTTTAACACTTTTTAACCGACAAAAACTCTGTGGCGACATCCACACGGATGTCCCAGAAACTGACACCATATTGCTCTTATGGGAAATGTAGCTCACCTGGCACTACAGTCATCTTGGTCCAGGCCCTCCCTAATCTAATCCTTATTTGTTGAAAAAACATCCCCTATTGTAGCGCGGCCGACCGGTTAGGCTCCGGCGGAAAGCCATCCGGGTTTCAGGGAATTCGCAGAATTTTGACCACTCTCTCATTTAATTAACCATTATAGTCGAACCAATGCACGTACAATAATAATGTAGGGATTGAATTTTGCGTGTTCAAACATTTCAGAAACTTAAGAGATTTTAATGTTAAATTTCTGATGTAACAAACTAGCCCTTCAGTTTGATTGTTGACAATTGTCATAAAAATTGTGTTGTTTCAATTGACAATAAAGCATTTCATTTAATTTCTTTCCATACTCAATCAAAGAGAATAAATACATATAGGATTCTCTACAAGTCTAGTCAAATGACAATTAAGTCTAATTAGCACTAAAATCCATTCTTGAAATAAATAACTAACTACAAACAAAAGAGAAAGAAGATACCATGGGGAAAAAATACACCATGGTTTGCTGTGCTGTATTTATTTGACTTGTATGACTCAGTTATAATTTATTTTCTTAGGTTAATTTAGTTGACATAGCCTATTGTTGTACCAATCTTAATGGCCAAATAAAATCTTTGAATCTTCAATATTTCTAGACGTTATTTTTTTCAATTTAAAAAAATAAATGATGCCACATGATTTTTCATAAACACATTAATGCTATATCAATTATTTTAATTTTTTTCTTAATGTAAGAAGACAAATTTTTATTGGTATTGCTGAGTGGTGGGAGGGGGCGTTGTGGCTGCATGGTTATAGACAAAAATCTCTGCGTCTGCCGTCTCCCGTCTGCAATTGGTGGTGCAGCCCCAAGCCCAAGGTTGGTGCAGCCCCAATGGCAAAATAAAATCGATTTTTCGGAAAAATCGATTTTACCATTCGATACATCGATTTTTTAACATCGATTTTTTTAAGACAATATTTTTCTGAGATCGATTTTTCTTACTAAAAATATCGATTTTAAAATCGGTCGGGTAAAAGACAAAGAATTGCGGTTTTTACTCCTCTAAAACAGTATATTTTAAGATCCTAACCTTAGTTTGGCTTTAAATTTCCAAAATTTGTTGCATTAGAGCCAAAATATCAAAGTCAAATAACTAAGTATTGGCTGTATAAGTTATCGTATTGGTGCAAGGTCATTGCTAGTTAGTAGAGAGTTGACTAGAGAATAGAGATGGCCGTGATTGTTGCTATGACTATCGCTTAACTCATTTTTCGCATCGGCCAAAATATCATGTAAAGTATATGTATAATCTATCATGCCGTTTTATACAAAGCAGTTCAAAATAGGGTTCATCCTATTATTTTGTTAAAATTTGCTGTTATAAAAAATTTAATCGAAAAATAGAAATTTGGTTACCGAAGGTTAGATGGGTCGGTTCTGTTCAAGATCGGCAACCAACGATAATAAAATAACTTCTAACTTCTACTGTAAAATAAAATATTTGAATAGTCCTCGAATGACGTTAAAACTTGTATAAATTCCCTACTCCATTGTGCTTATATGAATTTGTGTTTATCTAGCTTTCCAATACATGTTGATTCTATAGCTCAAAACAGTAGTGAAGAAAGGGCAACTTTACCTCAGTTTTGGCATGATTTTATAGGGGGATTTCCTATAGGGAATTTTTTTGGACACAGATTTAAAATTTTGATTCCGAGATTTGATATGTGCTAATGTTTATGTATAGTTATATTATATATTTATATATTTGTGTATAGGTTTTCGGCATTTAACATGGGGTTACTTTTTAGGAATTTTCTTGGACATATGCCTATGAGCTTATTTTAAAATATCTGATTCATTGATATAAGAATTATGACTATTTGGGAATCCTAACCATTTAACATATAGTTGGTTTCCTTTACGTCTTAATACTTTTTCTATTAAATACATGTCTTTATAATTTGTCTTCAACAATTCATAGCTGTAAAATCCCCCCTTGATAATGTTTCCATTCTCATCTTGTAAAATATAAGTTATTGGATTTGTGTTCTTAATTTCAACTATTGTAAACAATTCAGCAGTCCAATTTGGAGTATATCCTTTACTAAATATATGCTTATATTTGGAAATTCTAACAGTATCTCCCAATTTAAATTTTGGTTTATTATTTTTTAATTTATTTGCTTGAGATGATAATATTAAGTTCTTATGTACAATTTTGGAATTTTTAATATTTACTTGATTTGGTTTCATGCCAATAGACCTGTGAATTTTATTGTTGTATTTATTTATTAATTTGGGTAGTAAATCTAACCATTTATAACTGCCCTGTGCACTAAATTCCCTGAAAAGCCAATTTTTAAGTGTTCTTTGAAACCTTTCAACAATAGCAGCCTTAGTAGGAGAAAATGTGTGGTAGTGATTAATATTTAGTTTGTTCATTAGAGCTTTAAAATGTTTATTAAAAAACTCCTTCCCATTATCCGATTGAATATTTTTTACTCCATCTGGCAAAATTGCTTTCATCGCCTCAGTTACAATTGGACCTGTTTTATTTTTTAAAGGAGCAGCATAAGCTTTCTTTGAAAATGTATCTATTAAAGTTAAAATATAATTGTACCCAGAATTTTCCTTGGCATATGACTGCATGTCTATTAAATCGACCTGCATTGTTTCATTGATACCTATTACTTTAAATGCTCTTCTAATAAAGTTTTTTCTTACATTTTTGTGTAGTTCATATGCAATTTTTTCTTTCATTTTTTATCAGATACATTTTCATCATTTCCAGCACATTTAAAATAGGTTAAATTTGCACTAATTAATGCCCCATCTGATTCATTTCTAAATACATGATTTTTATGAATGAATTCTTCACCAGACAATTTTCTAAATCCGCTAAATGAATTTGGATCTGCAATTATTATATTTTGATAATCATTTACATCCATTAATTTAAGTCTTTTGGTATTATAAATAAACTCTTTATTTTTACTGTCATATTGTAATGTTTGTCCTACTGTTGCAGCATCATTTGGCTCTGTCCCTTGTGCTAAGTTATTTATTTTTATATTTTTTGCATCAAAATTATGAGTTTTGTAATCTATTATTAAAGTTTGATCCACTGTAACACAATCATGTTTATCTTTACCTGGAAAAACAACTGATAGCTTTTTACCTCGACAATTCCAAAATTCACGTTTATTATGTGTATTATCAGCATATATTGATTGATTTAAAATAACTGCATCATGATCCTCTTTAGCTGGCTGTAAATTTGATATTCTCTTTGTTTTCCCATCCCAACTATCGTTTTTTAGTTCTAGTAAATTAAACTTTTCATTACCTTGTATAAACTCATCACCTTGTTTGGTTAGTACTTGACCTAAAATAGGAATCTCATCAAGCTCTTTAGCTTTCTCAACATTATGAATAGGATGTTTTCTAGCGTCCCATTTACTATTTTTTAACTCTAAAAATTCATATTTGTTATTTCCTTGAATTAAATTATCACCTTTTTTAATTAATACTTGCTCCAATGTGGGAACATCATTTAATGTTTCAGCATTTTTAACATTAGTAATTTTACGTTTCTTGGCATCCCAGCTTTCATCTTTTAACTCTAAAACTTCGAATTTATCATTACCCTGAGTAAACTTTTCACCTTCTCTTGTTAAGACTTGTCCCAGTATTGGCACCTCATCATATTCATCAGCCTTTTTTACATTGGTAATTTTGCGTTTTTTAGCATTCCAATTATTATCTTTTAATTCTAAAAACTCAAATTCAGCATTACCTTGCATAAAAATATCATTTTTTCTTGTTAATGTTTGATTAATTGTTGAAACATCATTTTTATCTTCCCCATCCCTGACATTTATAATTTTTTGACCTTTAGCATCCCATAGTTGAGAGCTTCTACCTTCAGCTTTAGAATAAGGGTTATAAACTCTATAAAACTTATCTATAAACATCTTTTTAATTAATAAATAATTCCGCACTCCCTCAATTCCTCTAATATCGAATCGATTTCATTATCTACACCAGTGTTTCCAGTTTGTTTAGATAAATATAATAATCTTAACCGGTCAACTAGCTCATTGGGACAGTTCCAATAAATATAATCTATTTTATTACCTGTTACTTCTCTTCACCCTGAACCAAATAGTGGTTTAATTATATTTGTATATTTTCTATGTCTATTAGCTGATATACCCTTCTCAGGATCATAACCCCGAAAATGTCCACTGGTAACTTCTAATATTTCTTTATATGTTTGCAAGTCTGAATCTTCATATTGTGAGGGAGTTTTTAAAGTTAATAGTTCCCAAAGCCCTTTAGTGCCTTTATAAATTTTGTCATCGATTGAAATGTCATCGTTGGCTATTTCCACTTCCTTATTTCCAATAAAGAATTTATTTCCTTCTCTCCTTATACCATAAGTGGAATCTGTAATATTATTTTTATTTAAATAATTACCTAAATATTTTGAAGCCAAGAGTCCAAAATCTAATCTGGGTGGGGTTGGAGGAGTAACATTTAAAATTGGAATCCTTGATGGAGTCTTAGGTAATGGTTGTTTATAAGGAACTATTTCTACTTGTTTTTCAGATGCTATATTTTTTAACTCTTGTAAAGGCTCTATTAATGGTTGAAATGCTTGTAATCTTTCTTCGGCCTCTATAAATTTACCCCTCTTTAAGGCTCTATATTTTTCTCTAATTTGTTTAGCTGACTCAATTAATTCTTTTTGTACATTCATTTTTTATTAAAAATATTTCTTACATTTTATTAACTTCATTAGTTAGTGGGTTGTATTCAAATACTTTATCATGAATAATTAAACAATATGCAGATGTATTTGCAGGTACATTTTCATTGGTTTCAATTTCAAGCTTAATATCTACAACCCCCTCCTTAATTGACTCATTTTGTCTAGAGCAGTCTACTACAATTAAAGGATATTTATCAATAAAATCCAGTCTACTAATTACAGGATCAGGATTTGTGTTATAGTAACTTTCTCTAAACCTTATAAACATCTCATAAGCTTTGGAAACATCTCCATTTTCAAAGTCTAAATTCAAGTCACTATAAGGATAATACTCTGAGTTTAAGAATACTTTTAAATTTTTCAGTTTACAATGATCAAATTGATCCATTCTTTTACGTGCTTTATTGTCCCTGTCAGTTTGAAACCCAAATATTATATACCTGGGAGCTTCTAATGAAGAAGATGTCTTTAATTGGAATGTATGCTTTTTAGTGTTGGGAAATGAGGGTAACTCATGTAATTCTAAGCTTCTGAATGCAATTTGTAAGCTTTTATTCTGCAACAGAAGCTTTTGCAACTGTAATTTTTCAGAGTCTGATGGAACTACATGAGGCATAACCCACTGAATTGATTTAAGTGTAATTTTAGGAAGAATATCATCACCTGTAGTTGGTACAGTTGCAGTTGTTAAAAAGCAGTTTAAATCATTTTTAGATCTTTTTAATATTAGTTCCTGCTTAACATTCACTAAAACCTTATTAAAATCTTCAAATACTCCCATTAATAATTCCAGGGGTATGCATGTACTAAATTTTCCATTACTGTGAAACTTGTTTAAATTTTCATCAGTATCAAAAGCCACATTAGTTAATTTTGTGGTTTTACTATAAGAGCAAAGTGTTTTCATTAAGCCTGTTATACCTGGATTTCTGACAGAATCTATAAGTCTTGAGGAGATCTCATATCTGATTTCATCAAATAGAAATGCAAAAGCATTATTTATTAAATGTCCTGTAGCATGGTTTTCAATTTCTCCTTTAATATATAAATAACTCCTAGATGGTAAAGTTAATATATCTTGGTTATTTATACAAATTCTAATTTCATCTGAATTGTTTATTGCTAAAGTGTTATGAGGAACATAAGAGTAATTTGTAATTTTTACTATACTATCGTCGAATTGGGATTTCCCTGTAACGTCCAGAAAATCTTCCATTTTTATATATAGAAAAATTTTTAACTTTTAACCCAATTGATCGCAAGAATCGCACATTTTGTGGACTTAAACCCTTACACTGATATATTCTCATATCTTTTTTATATGACAAGTAATTGTAGTTTCTTCACCATTAAAGTCTATTGGCCTATCTTTTTGATCAGCAAATGTAATGCTCATCACATCTAAAGTTGTTGTATTTACTGGAAAATATATGATATTTCTTGGAACTTCAATTATTTTATAGCCTGGTGGGGCTTGAGGATAAAAACTATGAATAGTGTGAGATTTTTTACCATTTAGATAAGAACCGTTTGCCACATTACATTTAACTCTAATTACATTAATATTATTTATGTTAATTTTTTCTGTGGAATAAAATGGAACATCTGGAGTTGAATATCCACGAAATCCCAGTAAAATAGATCCTAGGCAAGGTTTAGTAAAGTCAAATACATTACTACTCACCAGAGTGGCTTTCATAGTGTTATTATCGGCTAAAAGTATAAAATCTGGAAGCTGTTTTTGAATTTCCTTTGCCAATTCAAATACCTCATAAGTTCCCTCTGGAATTTCTATTGTGAGTGGTGCTTTGTGATTATAATAGTACACATCTTCACCATCTAATATTTCTATTTTGTCATCATTTAATTTATTAAGCTTTGGTATTAAACCCTTATATAAAATTTTTACCTTTGTGGTTGTGAGTGCTTCTTTTTTATCATTGACAACAACTTTTAAAACACCATCTAATACTTCATTCAACTGATCAATTGTTACTATTCCTTTTGGTGTAACCACTTTTTCCACTTTATAATATTTAAGTGTATTTAAAGGTTTTCTAACATTAAATATTGAATTATAACCCTGAAAATCTACAAGTCCAATAACATAATCACCATTAAGCTCAATTGGAGGATAAAATGTTGACTTTAACTCTGGCTCAACACCTGTGAATGTTACTGTGAATGAATCCATTTTTTATTATTAAAATATTTTATAAAAACTAAACATAATTCTCCACATATTGAAGTATTTAATTTTTGTATTTGATCAGTGGTATAGTATATTTTAAAAGGTAAAAAATAATCAATAACTTCAGTTGGAGGTTGAATTCCAAAAGGATCAAAATAAATTACTACATTTTTATTTTTATGATAGGCTGTCCAATGTGTCCCCTCATCATTATCCAAGTTAATTATTCCGCACTCTCTTAGTCTTGGTTTTTGATGTTTTAGCTCGTTTTTTAGAAACACCCCTCGAAAATGTGGCACATCTTTTGCAGCCTCTAGTAATTGGAAGTTGTCCATCTTTTTTATTAGGAAACTTTAATCCCATCCCCAATTTAGCTTTAGCTTTCATCAAATTAGTTACAGCATAAGCTGCAGCCTTTTCTGCTAAGCTTGCATCATTTGATTTAACCCTAGACCACGCCTGCTCTGCTAATTTCATATCTGCTTTGTTTCTAGAAGCTGTATCTGGATTATTCATATAAAATATATCATGTTCCTTACAATAAGCATCTAATTTATTAATTGGAAGTACATTATTGGCTAAATTTTTACGTACATTAGTGGCTGGTCCGCACCAAGAATACCCGGGTATGTGGAGAGGGGTTGGTAGATGATTAATTAAGGTATTTAGTAACCCTTTACCCCTATATGGTTTTAGTCCCTTACCTTGATATGGTTTAAAGTATAAACCTTTACCTGATTTCATTTTTATTATATAAAAAATGTCATTCATTCAACAAAAGAATAAATTTAAAATAACTAATGAAAATATAAAAGAGAAAAAACCATCGGGCCTGTTTCCGACTAATATTCGTTGCATTGTTTGTGGACCAAGTGGTTGTGGAAAAACTGTAATAATGTATAACTTAATTATTAAAAAGGAAGGTTTAAAGTTTACAAATGTGTACATAATATCTAAAACTTTAGAACAAGAAAAATATAAAAAAATAATTGAAATATTTAAGTTATGCGAAGAAATAAAGCTACATACCTTTACAGAATGTGAAATTACACCAAATGATGTTGAAAGACATTCCCTTGTGATTTTTGATGATATAAACAGTCCAAATATCGCTCCATTCTTTGCAATGGGTAGACATAGAGACATAAACTCCTTTTATCTGTGTCAATCATATGCAAAAGTACATAAATATATACGAGACAATGTAAATTTCCTAATAATATTCAAACAGGATGACTTGAATTTAAAACATATTTATAACAATCATGTTGGGAATGACTTTACTTTTAAACAATTTAGAAATATATGTCATTATTGTTGGAAAGAGAAGCATGGATTTTTAGTAATTGATAAGGAGAGGGAAATAAATAAAGGAAAATACAGGTTTATGTTTGATAAGTTTTATAATGACCAATAGCATAAGTATTTACACCATCTGACATAATCACCCTTTTATCATCGTAGAATGACAACACCTTCTTCATAGTAGTAACTGTTTTTAAGTGATGATCAGTTGACTGGATTCTGGTAACATTTTCATAATGGTCTTCTTTAGTACGGAGACAGTCGAGGTATTGTAGATGTCTTAAATAATGTTTCACTGTTGCTCTGTCGGCTCCCTTGGCCTTTTTCACTTCTAATTCGCTACTCTGATTGTCCAACCATTGAAGTGGAATATATGAATATAACTTGGGCCTTAAACCACAATATTCATACATAATGGAACCATTCAATTCGTCTTTAAACTTGCCCATGACTTTTTTATTTTTATCCGAGTAAAGAAAGTGGTCTTTGCTATATGCAGATGTATCAAAGTAGTCCAAATCAATTTCCTTATAAAAATCCTGGGTGTTAATTGCATATGACAGAGAATCTGTGTCAGTAAAGAGGAGCTTTTTATTCTTAAATTTATTCATATATAAATAGTGAAAGTCATACATTATCACTTTACTTAAATCCAAGATTGTCATTCCAATATATATGGGCTTATCAAATTTTACGACTAGTTTTTTTAAATGAACAGCATGAAGACCATTGTCAAATTTTTTACTGCAATCAAATCTTGGTTTTGAAACATATTTTGTTAATTGTGACTCATCTACTAGGTAAATATCTCTAAACTTTCTTTGATTCATGATTGTTCGACCAAACAAACTGTTGTTTAATAATTTATAGAAATCCTTTTCAAAGTCATTTCTTGCTTGTTTACGTTTGTCATTATTAAAATTAATGTAAGGAGCTAGCCATGCTGATTGTTTAAATTTTAAAATTCTATGATATTTTGTAACTACTAAGCCTAATTCTTCATATTTTTGCAGTGCTTTATAATGTAAAATGTATTTATTTTTATCATTCAAGTTGGGAATTAATTTACCATTCATCTTTTCTGGGGCTAAAGGATAATCATTATGTAAATCATGTAAGCTTTTATCATATTTTAAATCCACCTCTAAGATAAACCCATACTCCTCTCCACTCTTATTTAAATAATCAGTTTCAGTTGTCCATTGAAATTCACAAATAGGCAATGACTCACACATGGCTGTAGAATAAAGTGCATTACAGTCTAAATAAACTAAATAAACACTCTCTTTATTGGGGTCATAATGTTTACCCATGTATTTATTATTTGCTTTGGCATATCTAGTTGAAATCATGGCAACCCCTCCCCTGATAGCACTTTCAATAAACAAATGCATATCAATATCTTTAAATAGCTCCAATTCAACTTGTGTTATTTTTAAACAAGCTTCCCATGTAAAACCAGGCAGAGAATACATGTGTAAGGGGTCTAATTTATAATCACTTAAGCATAATTCTCTAAACTTTTCAAACACATCTGCTAATAAATAAACATCAGTTTTTAAATATAAGTCATGATATTCCTTAAGATTTTTTATATTAAATTTTCTCCATACATTCTGGGCATGTTCATAGTCTTCTAAAGTAATATGTTCTTTGGTTAAAGTGCTATAAAATGACTCCAGAGGAGGGAGTTGTTCAGTGAATTTCTCTGGCCCAATAAAATATTCATATGGAAAAATACCTTTTCTTTGTAACAGTGGATCATTAACAAACCGAAAGCTGTCTAAATTAGATGCTAATTTATCAAGAGATAGCGATAGAAAATTATATGAGTCTAAAAATATTAAGTTGTCAATAGAAAATGATATATATTTCTCCATATCTTTTGCTATGCATGTTAATTTGCGATTCTCCTTAAATTTCCCCAAATGTTGCATAATTAAATGAGCATCATAATTTTTAAGATTGTGAAAAAGAATTGGTATCTTCTTAGTCATTTTATAATTTAAATTGCATTCATTATGAGCAGCACCTCGAAAATTACCAGTTAAATGACAGTGATCTCTGACTCTATTATTTCCTAATTGTTTATTACAAATAAAACAATCCACTGCAGACTGAAACATAGCTTCTTGTTCAGGGGTCATCATTAAGGGCATATAAACATTCAATCGATCCATAAGATTCTCATAAATTTCAAATAATTTTGTAAAAAAGACCTCCATAACATTTTCGCCACTATAAAATTCTTCATAAATGATATTTGAATCTTGAACAACTACAAATCCAAATCCTGAAGGCTTATGTTCAGAATTATTTATAAAGCATTCGAAGTCAGCATATATTACAAATGGAACCTTCAATTGAAATTTAAAATTAGTAAACTTTAATATTTTCTTTTTACTTAATTCTACTCTCTGAGCATCATATAATTTACAATAATCTAAATGTTTCTTGAGTCCATTTTCAAATTTAAACCTTTGTAAACACAAATAACAGTAATATTTCTTATGATCATTTTTATTTGATCTTAACATTAGTTTGTTAAAATCACGAATCAAACAATAATGTGTCTTGCGTCCATGTTGTAACAGTAACAGATTTATGTGAATATTTTTAATTTCCTTGGTAATTCTTAAAGGGTATATAATTTTATTTTGTTCTAGGCCAAAAACATTAATGCTGATATTGTTTTGAGTCTCAAATTTATGAATGTCACTTATTTTAACTGGATATTTAATCCCATTCATATTTAACTTATTAATAAAAGGTTTATAGTAAGTTACTCGATTTGCATTTATACTCCAATTAGGATATAAAAATGCTAATATCGACCAAAGAAAACATTTATTATCAATATTTCTTATATTCAAAACAGCATGTTTATTTTTTATATATTCAGGAGTGGGTATATAGGATTTCGCTTTTAAGGGATTAAATTTGTAAATATGTAAATGCCAAAATATTGTTTTATCATAAACCCAACCACTTCCTTCTTGTTGAAAAGACTGGATAGACTCAAAAATTTTCTTAAAAGACTCATTAAGTTGAGATTCAATTTCATCTCTCTCAACTAATAAAGTTGTTACATTTCTAAAGTTAGCTATCGATTCCTTATCTACTACAGTCTGATTGTTCTCAACTAAGTATTTAATAAATTTTACTCTTCTCACAAGGACCCATTTTATTGGCAATTTATAAGAGAATAATGCATTTTTTATTTCATGTTCAACAAATTCTCCATTAAAAACATTTAAAGTATATGGGCCTTGACAGTTTTGCACATGTCTTGAAAAATGCACATTAATAGACTTATTACAACAATGACAATATTTGTGTTCCTTTAAAATGTGAGATTTTAGAGTAGAAATATTTTCAAAATGATTATTACATATCTTACAAATTTTATTCATTTTATGTATTGTTCTCATATGACGCAATAAATTAAATCTATATTTAAAAGTGGTATGACAAATAGTACAACTTACAGATCGATCCATCCTCGATGAAGTCTGGACACCAAATGAAAAATTGTGTGACAGTGGGTCTATTTATAACCTCGGTTGCAAATATTAAAAACACCAAAATTTTAAAATTCGAAAAACGACATGAAAACGTTTGCTCAGTGTTGGCAGCCATTTGTCAAGGCTCCAGTCTCCAGCACAGAAGGTCACTGTCACTCTCTCTCTTACATAATAGGTCAAGGTTACTAGCACACTGCACAGGCGGCCAGCACAAGATGCCAAATTTCACACCATAAATAAATATAGTTGAGGTAAAATTATTTTCAGGTATTATAATAGACTATATGGTGGCCATTACGGCATAAATTATTTACTTTTAATATTTACATGGCATAAATAATAAATAAAAATATAAAAATTGATTTTTGACATAAAAAAGTTAGTCTGTGAGGAAATTTTTTATTTATTGGTCAGGCAAGTTTTGTCAGTGGGAAAGTTGTAGATAAAGAGTCAAATTTAATATTTTTATTCTTGACATTTTCCTCTAGAATGCTTAGTTTACAAGAAAAAGCCTTAGAACCAAAAGAATTTTTCGTGTCCAAAAAAATTCCTGAAAAGTAACCCCATGTTAAATGTCGAAAACCTATACAAAAATGTATAAATATATAATATAACTATACATAAACATTAGCACATATCAAATCTCGGAATCAAAATTTTAAATCTGTGTCCAAAAAAATTCCCTATAGGAAATCCCCCTATAAAATCATGCCAAAACTGAGGTAAAGTTGCCCTTTCTTCACTACTCAAAACAAAATCTGTGTTAATTCCAGTCTTGCGATGTTATACCCAATTTAGCTCTTACTACAGCATTTGAAGTCATTTAAATAATTTTGTTTTAGTTTACGATCTAATAAATCTTCTCAATAAACAAATAATGTTTTATTTTCATAACTCTGTTTTATTTTAAACAAAATAATGTAGTGTATTCCTTACATGCGTAGAGGATATTTAAGTTAATCATTGATTTTATCTACAAAATCAATGATATAATCAAAGGTGTGACCATTGACTACAAATACTGCCATATTAATAGGATTAATATAAAGGTTTGTTGGTTATATTTTTACTTCCAAAGTAAATTATAATAATAATAATAATAATAAATTTATTCCTCTGACAAAGTTTCACAATGTATGGGAATTTACAAAACAAATTTCAAGGTTTTTGCACTTATTGACAATTTTACAAATTTTCATTTAATTACAATTTCATCTACTAATTTTCTCAAAACTCTTTCTTCATTTTAAACTTATTTGAAATTTTTCTTATTTCTTTTTCTTCCTACTTATTTCTTCTTTCTTTGTTCTTCATTACTATATTTGTTATTTTTAATTTATGTTTAATTTATTAATGGTCTACTGCTCTATACGTTTTTCATTTTAACTCTTCCTTCCTTCCATATCTTCTTCCAGTCCTTCCACGTCTCCTTCCACGTCATCCGTTTGCTCTTCAAAAATGTCTTACGTTGGACCTCTCAAGTGGATACCGGAAACAAAATATACAAGGACGCAAGAGTGTGAAGTTTTTATGATTTTACCATAAAAGTTTGGTTTGTTGTATGAAAAAATTTATTATTTGTAATTTATTGTACAAGTTTATTGTAATTTTTATGTACATTTTAAATATATTATATTTAATATTGCAATGTTTACTTTGCCTACAAATTGTGATTAGACCTTCAGCATCATACAGCCCGGTTGCTTGAATGCTTCAAATTTTTTGAATTATTTAAAAGCGTCGATAAAAAATCGATTTTTTTTAAAATATCGATTTTTTGCTCACGATTTTTAATCGAAATCGATTTTAATCTTTCGATACATCGATATATCGAAAAATCGATTTTTCAAGAAATTTTGCCATCACCAAGCCCGTGCAGACCATGGGCAGACGCAGCCACTCAGCCTCAGCCACAGCCAGTTCTGTTCTGCTATGTGAGGTTATGTGTTTATGTTGCCGTTGCCGACATGTGGAGT
>JAQYXR010000470.1:0-39614 GCA_030545055.2 Neoaliturus tenellus | reverse complement strand
TTCCTTGACTAGTTTTTTTTTTTTTTTTTTTTTTTTTTTTTTTTTTTTTTTTTTTCATTTGTGTATCATTCAATAGAAACTCTGATGAGTAAGGTAGTTACGAGGAATAATAGAACTAGTTACAGTAGAAGCTTTCTTAACCAACCCATGGGGCCAGACTATAGTCGGGTAACGAAAAAGGTCGGTTAAACTGAATAATACCAGAAATATGTGTTAAAATCACTTAAACACATGAAAAATGATAAAAAGTGTTGCATCGCGATCAATTAGTTGATAAAGTAAACACACCATTATGGTATAAAAAACTGTTAATACCTTAACATTTTTGACAAACTGAGTTAGCACAATAAAAAAATATAAAGAACCACTGACTAAATTTGACCTTCTTCGGAAACGTATGATCAACCTGTTGAGACATGAAAGTTATTTTTAGATTATTATCGCAACATCGGCTCGCACAGCTGTAGTGTTCCTGGAAAGCAGTCGGTTAATCCGAACGGCGGTTGATCAGAGGTCGGTTGAGAGAGCTTCAACTGTTATCACTAATCATGGGTTTTCCTTTTCAGATAACTAATCAATTAATATTTTGAGTATTTTTGAACGAGGAATTGGTAAAGAAGAATTTTTATTCGCAAAGAACAGAGAACAATTAATTATGATTACATATTTGACACATAGAGTGTTGTGTCTAGTCATTGATGAAGATTTCAAACAATAGAAATGTTTGTTCTGTTCTATACTGCAGAATGACATTTTTTGGACTTATGCAGAATAGTTCCATATCAATATATAACTCCAATTTTTGTTTTGGCACATTAAAATAGAACAATAGTTCCAACATATCTTATTATTATTGTTCAATTCAATCTACTGAAGAGAACAAATAAAAACTGTTTTGAACCATGGTAACAGAAACTTTAAGTTTATGCCAATTTATAGATTAATGGGCATTTTCAATTACATCAAGTTCATCCCAACCTTCATCAGTCAATTTTTACTACTTTGGTAAAGTTCAAATCTTCGAATACTTAAACTGTCCACACTTCAGTGAAATTTAACTAAAAATGCCTGGTGTTTAAAATTATTTGCAAACAGTTTTGGTTTGTATATGACTCTCAAATCTTCAAGTAATCTCAATTTCGATACTACATATAAGTATATGATTTCCATCTTTCTTGTATCTGAAAACATTATGAAAATTATTGTTTTACTAGTAATTTACTGGAAAATCTTTTCTATCTCCTAAAGTAAGTTAATTCTAAGTGTTGTGGATCTACATAATGTTCGTCATGGCTTGTTATGGCCATCTTTATACCATTAACAATTTGCTTGTATTTTTTTAGGTGTGTAATGTATTGAGCTAACTGTGATAAAGTATCAAATAATGCTATGTAATTGTAACTGTTAATGTATGATTTTCTTGATTTAGAGACAAAAAGTTAAACTATTACCAATAGATCTCATTTCACCTATAGGTTTACTTTTTCAACTTGATCCTGTGTGAAAAATGTTTGCATTTTTTGGTGAGGAGAGGGAGTTGTGAATTTTATAAATTTTTACAAAAAAAGTAAACTTTTAGACAAACTTTTTTATATTTCCAAATGGTGCTCAAAACAGTTTGTAATGGCTTTATGTACAGTCTAAAGTCTAAATATCTGTTTCATTTTGAAGAAAAACACTTTGTTATTACTTTGTCTTCTTTTAAAGGTACAGGTTAGAAAACGACTGTCACAAGGAAAAATTCAAAACTGATTCACCACTGCTTTCTCATAAAACTTTACCATCACAATATAACTAAAAAATAAATAAAAAAATAATTATAAATGCACATAAGGAATCTTAGCTGTTAAATTATATGTTGGAAATTTAAAAGAGAAACAAAAACTCACCGATTGTTATATAAAAATACCAGCAGAGATTAAACAGTGACATAAAAAAAATAAAAAAAATAAGGTTTCTGCCAATGGATTTAATATGAAAAAACCACTATTATGTTTCTTTCCATTTTCTCAAATAAGGATCAAGTTCACTTTTCTTTTAGTTCACAGTAGACAACTTTTGATCCTATTTCCAAATCTTAAGATAGTGATACATGAATCTGTATCGTTCTATTGGAGACGGGTCCCTTTTTATATAAATTTTCCTGTAGAGGAAACCTTGTTTATCACCTCGTTTACTCTGTTTAGTTGATAGTTTAATTTTTACATCGTAACATTTAATGAATAGTTTTTATTTCTTTCTACATTGTAATTTTAATCAATTATGTTGGTGTTATTTTAAATGCTAGTCACCTTTTTAAAAACGTGTCTCAGTTAAGTTCTTTATAACAAGACACTTTTCTTCCTTAGACCCAAGTACAAGAGGTTTACCTCAGTTTATCTTACACAGGATCAAGTAAAGATTGAGCTATGGTATAGTTATAAGATTCATGCTTTTGTGATGCCTTCACATTAGAGTGCCTATCTCCAAGAAGCCTAATGGATGTTACCAATAAACAATTTATTTTTTAAACTGTAAATTTAATTCACCCTTACCCTCGTATTAAGGAATATAATAACATCACTTTAAGAAAGATTTGTAATTACCAGAATACAAAGGTGTGCAAAAGGGTAATGCCACCAGTGCCTGGGCAATACCTAATGAGGTGAGGTTGGTGCATTTTTTTTGTATTTCGTAGATTAGGTGGTAACATTTTATTAGGTCTATTACGTTTTATTATTAACGTTTATAATATACAATACAGAGTTTACTAAGAATAGGACGTTTAATATTCTGTGTTGGCATGCATAGTACCTTACCTTACCTTTAATACCTTTATTAAAATGGCGACCTAACTAAATAGGTCGTTTAAGCCAAGTATGAATAATAGAGGTGAGTGTAGGATGATTGTGGCGTGATCTTGTAGTCTTGTTACTGACTGAGGCCGACATTCTCCTTAGGCAGTACTGTTAATTAATAGCCCAACAGACAATGGTATGTAAAGACCTACAGTTAAAAGTAAGATCTGAACCAAAATTTCAACCTCATATATACGAATTGGTCTAATTATGAGGATGGTCATAATGGATGAACTAGTATTCACTAGTGCGGACGTTAATTCCCCATCAGGGAATATCGCATCCACAAGCCATCGCTTATAACTATCCACAATTCGCGACCTTCAAGTAGCTGGATTACCGGATGACTCCACCATCATTAATTCCCAGTCATCAATTGACATCAAGACTTTGATGGTTGGTCGCTTTATCATTAAGTAGCTAGAGTAGCGAGTGATCACGGTTTATCCCTCTTGAACACAGCACTTTAAACTATACCAAAACGCCAAACTATACTAATGCAGACTAAAAGCACAAATAACATATCTCTGCTAAAGTCCATGAGACCTTTTCCTAGGATGAGATTTAGTATTCATTGGTAGTTGTGCCAGTACCAGGATTTTAGATTTGTTATTTGTTTGCAACACAAAAAAAAACCTCTTCTCTGTCTTATATCCTTACACACATGCAAAACTACTTACACCTTGTAACACACTTCTAGCTACTACTACGAAGCACAGATATACAGGGCCGATTTTGTAAATGGGCCTGGGCCCAGGGGCGCAAAGGCCAAGGGACGCCTTAATATTTTACAATTTATCAAGCAGATTTTGACGTTGACGCCATAACCACGGGGCTTTGTACTCCTAACAGTAATAATGATAATTGTTTTGCGATCAGTAGAGGCCGCAGTATAACAGCGCGTACTGTACTGTGTAGCACACAAGTGCGGAAAGGCGACGTAGCAGGAACACCCGTCCTCCCGAACGGCGTGCCAACGACTAATCCCCACCACGGGTCTATCTCCCCCTGCCGCGCTGCCCCACCCTCTTCCCCCCCCCCACAGCCCCTACGTGCACGAGCACAGTTTACTTTTACAATGCGCAATTGCATTATTAGCGGTCGAAAATGAACACAATAAAAATAGTTCTGTCATTGTTTCAGTTTGTTGTTAGTTGCGAATGCGTGTCCCAAATCGTCAAATGCCTATGGCATTGGGTTTGTTTATTATATGGTGATTCATATCCTCGGGAGAGGGGTGGGGAGGGGCGGGCGTAAACATCTCTCGGGCCCATAACGCGTCACATACAAACCGCGGGCCTGAAGATATAACATATTTTAATCTGATTTTGAAGCCAATCGCCCACATAATGGATGTTTAGATATCATGATATCAGCTGAATTATGTAAAATCAGTAAAATTATGTAAATGTTAGGATTAGCAGAATGACAAAAAACAAAAGTTCGAATAGGCCCTCCAAGCCTTTCCCAAGAGGCTTGACTTGCTCCATGACCTGTTTGACTAAATAAACTTAAAATACTGCTCTATACAATTTATAGAGCGTGTTCACTGCTTATATAGGCCTCCCCTATAAATAAGCCACCACAGCTAGCAATAAAAAAATTAAGTAAAAAAGTAAAACAAAATTTTTTTTTCAATAGAACATTTACAAGACCTTAGCTTTTTGACTACGTAGTCTTTACGTAATATCCTTATAATTTCTTTAAAGTCTTTTCATTTTTAGCATATCCTAATGTTCAAAAACTTCGGATCATCACTACAATAACGAGTAACCTGCATAGGAAACAAAAGAGGCCGAGGCCTTGTAATGGAAGTGTATCTGGAATATATCCCATTAAGGCTTTGGTCCACCCCAGGTGCCCTACCTAAATGCAAGGGTTTTTCAGAATTGTATTATCTTCTGCTAAATACAGCCTAGAGCTAAAAATAAGGTGTCATATTGAAGAGGAATATTGGTACTAATTTTCCTCTGTTACACTTTCGTATGTATTTCATCAAAACTAATAGATAACTTGAGTTCAAAATCAAGAAAAAGAGATAGTTTTAGACAGTTATAACTGAAATTAGAAATTTTATTTAAAAATTCTAAAAACAAAGAAGACAAAATGTCTTTCTACTTTTAGAAAAAGTAAAGGGTCAATCTTTATCTTAATTAGTTTATTTTTAAAACACCATTCTCATAAACCTCTGCAGCCATAAAACTTGCCTAGCGCTACGGGTGCGAGGCGCCATTCAGTAACGTTTGGGCTCAAGTAGAGAGGAGCCTTAAATCAAATTTACATTTAAAATAACTGTCTCTAAAGTATTATTTTATGTATTAAAAGTTCATTTAATGTAAATAAATTTTAAATTGACTATATCTTGTAGTTAAGTCTGCAATATAAGTAGATAATTCAAATTTATTAAATTATATAAATCATCATATCTGTATGCAAAGTGATCAACTAATACAGATTCCTGGTAGTCTACTGGAGGATGAGGATGAATAAATATATAGAAGAAAATGATAAAGAAACAACTAGAAATTTAATACAGTAAAAAAAAAAATAGATTTTCTCAAAATACTAAATAGCCAAATAAATTATAATACCTACAAGTAATTTTGAACCAGAAAATACAAAATAAAAAATTATTAGTTACAGACGATAGAGTATAAACTGAGCTAGGACTCTACTGATCTGATAGTTAAGGCTGCGGTCTACCCCAGCCAAAACAACAACAATGCCGAATGCCGCCTCGCGGCCGTAGCGCTAGGCGAGTTTGATGGCTGCAGAGGTTTACGGAAATCGTGTTTCAGAATTAACCGATTAAGATAAAGATTGGCTGTTAACTTTTTATAAAAGTAGAAAAAAGGATTTAGTCGGCTATCTTTTCAGAATTTTTAAATAAAATTTCTAATTTCAGTAATAACCGTCTAAAATCGTCTGTTTTTCAGTTTTGTAAATGCAGAGGTTTACGGGGATCGTGTTTCAGAATTAACCGATTAAGATAGAGATTGGCTATATAATTAAAGTTGAAAAAAGGATCTAGTCGGCTATCTTTTTAAAATTTTAAAATAAAATTTCCAATTTCAGCTATAACTGTCTAAAATCATCTGTTTTTTCTTGATTTTTAACTAAAGTTTTCTATTGGTTTTAATGAACTAACTACAAAAGTGTAACATCCTCTGCCAAATGAAGCCTAGAGCTACAAATAAAGTGTCATATTAAAGAAGAATAACGGTACTAATTTCCATCTGTTACACTTTTGTAATTAGTTCATAAAAACCAATAGAAACCTCAGTTAAAAATCGAGAAAAAACAGATGATTTTAGACAGTTATAGCTGAAATTAGAAATTTTATTTCAAAATTCTAAAAAGATAGCCGACTAGATCCTTTCTTCTACTTTAAAAAAACGTTAACAGGCAATCTCTATCTTAAGTGGTTAGTTTTAAAACACGATCCCCGTAAACCTCTGCATTTACAAAACTAAAAAACAGATAATTTTAGACAGTTATTACTGAAATTAGAAATTTTATTTAAAAATTCTAAAAATATAGCCGACTAGATCCTTTTTTCTACTTTTATAAAAAGTTAACAGCCAATCTCTATCTTAATCGGTTAATTCTGAAACACGATCCCCGTAAACCTCTGCAACCATCAAACTCGCCTAGCGCTACGGCCGCGAGGCGGCATTCGGCATTGTTGTTGTTTTGGTTGGGGTAGACCGCAGCCTTAACTAAATTTCTGTTCAATTCTTACAAAAATGTTCAACGAATCACATAATTTTAATTTACATAAAAAATCAGTGGCATAGGATATGCATTACAATTAATTACCTAACAGATTCAGTTTCTGAGTTTTTTTTCCTGTAGAACCAAGCTTCACGCCATCTTGTAAATAATGTAAATAGTTTCCATAAGATAGTTTAAATAGTATTATTTGACTCAATCTATCCAGCAGTGCTGGTCATGCGACGTTGCGGGAGGTATTCAAGATCAAACATTAGAGACACAAATCTTGAGTTACTGGTTCTATTTATCTATTAAGGCATTGTATTTCAAGTACAAATTGAATGAAATTACAATTCCTCAATGTTAGGGTCGACATCACTGACACCTTCTAGATATTCCAGGGTGAAGATGTAAAAGATATTTATAAGGTTGTTGATGACCTCAAAGTCCAAACAATCGTAGTTGTCGTCCAACGTGTGCCAAACTTCGGGGAACGGGAGTGCGATCACATGTAGAACCGGAACACCTGAGGAGCAGGAGAAAGTTTCGTTACTTTATTATATGGTTGTGATTCTGGAGAGAAAAGGTAAAAGAGATTAAAGGGGAGGGGAAACAAAAGGAATGGGAAAACTAGAAATATGTAAAGAGGTATTGTAAAGGGGTGTGGAAATATTTTATTAAAAAAAAAACTACATAACCTTTAAGAGTCTCTACCTCACTAAATTCTCTCTGTCACTGCTTTAAAGTAGAATGTTTTATTTTTCACTAGTTTTTAAACTAGAGAAAAAGTTGCTGCATTGTTATGGGCCAGTGGCGGAAGGGTTTCCTGACTTGGCAGTTATTTTTATTTTCTTCAGTCAAAAGCAAAATTTGGTCAAGCTAAGTTCAAGTTGATAGTTTAAGGGTTCAACCTTTGTAGTAGAAACCAACAGACTTTGAAAAATAATATTAAAAATGCTACATTCTGTCAAGATAACAAAAGGTTATGCAGTATGTGAATCCTAATGCAACAATTTTAAAATTATTCTACAAAACATCAATGAATTGTTGTTTTTTTTTTTTTTTTTTTGTTTTTTTTTTTTTTTTCATGTCCGACTATTTCAAACTGAATTAAGATTCAGATTCAGATTCAGAAAAAGCCTAGTACTCGAAACTCACCACAGACTGAGTCATTGTGACCAAAAGTAACCTAGAGACCAAAATTTTGTTTCCGGTATTTTTATATAATTTGAAGTGTAATATATTATTTATAGTGTATATATTTCCTCATAAAAGTTGCTATAAAATATTATTTCAGTGCTATTTTAGCCTTTTTATGGCGTCACGTGTGTGTGACGTCGGTCTGTAGTAATATTCAGGGCCGCCCACGGGGGGGGGGGGGGGACTAATGGCGCAAGTTGCGCCATTGGAAAAAATTTTGGGGGGGGAATGAGATTTTTGGGGGGAATTGAAAAAAAGGGTTTTTAAAAATGTTATAAGTACTAATTTGCAGTAGTTAAACAATGAATCTTATGAACATGTCAATACAAATTAGGAGAGTCTTTGTCTGTCCTTTTGTTCTGGATCAAAACACGTAGGCCTCGTCAAGGCACGTTAGCCCCCCAGTCTTGACTATTATTGCGCCATTGTCGGCTAGGTACTCTGTACCCCTCCCCATTGTTGACCGTTTTTCTCAATCGCCTAAAGTTTCGTCTTTTCTTAGTGGTCTAGTGTCTTTATTTTTTTTAACTTATTTTATTTCCAACGGCAAGCAGCCAATTACAAAAATATGTCTTCGTACATGTTCGATCAGTATACTCCGCCGTTTCCGCGGTTCCGCGTCTCTGGCGACCACTTTTCTGTCAAAGAATCGCCATTAAGAGAATTGATATTACAAACGGCTCGGCGAGAGTAACGCAATGGGCAAAATCGACACTGGGAATTCCTAAACAACGTAGCCTCTAAGGCCGCAACGGTGTTCATATGACGGTCGTCCAATGAATGAACTTATGATTATTTCTAGCTTAAAATTTTTTTACGATAGCATGCATGGTGAGGTGCCGTGAACTTATAAACACAAACTTAAAATCAAGCCTTAAATCTAACAAAATACCGTTCATTAACAAAATCTTAGTTGTTACTAAACCAAACTATGTTTACAGTTAAGGGTGAGTCGGTGGCGTAGTGGTTAGCGCGCCGGACTTCGGGACCATGGCAGCGATGTCGTGGGTTCGAATCCGCGTTCTGCCAGTGACTTTTATCAGTACCTTTCACCTTGTACTGTAGCGGCTCACCCCCTTACTTTGTCTAATACGATCCACGCACAGATCAAATAGTCTATGTGGATGGGGCAAAGTAAGGCAAAAAGAGGTCCGCCAACCTCTTTTACTAAAAAAAAAGTTTGAGAGAAACTTTAGGTTTCTAGGTTTCATAGTTAGTGTCATTATAATAGCCTAAATTATTATTTTATATAATTTAATTTTGATTTCTTGATGGAAAAACAAGCTAGCTAGCCAGCAAGTGAATGTACCGTCCAAACTGTTTTTCAGTATGATGTTTTATTGCACTAAACACGTAACCTATAATATATGCTGAAAAAATAGATGTCTTAAACCAATGATGAAACTTAAATTCATGCCATAAAAGAACATAGGCCTACGTATGTTCAGAAGGTAAGAACAAGCAAATACCCGGTACATACAATACTAGGCCTACAAGCCCAATATCTCTATTATTTTTCAGTCCGTCTGTCTATATGTAGGCCTATGCATTTTTAATGAATCACTTATAAATTTGTATCGATTCGTGCTACGGAATTAAAACTTGGCACAATTGCTACATATTTTAATACCTATTCGGTTGTTTGTTGTACATAAGCCAATTATTATTTTTTTTTTTTTTTTTTTTTTTTTTTTGAACTGAGATCTTAAAAAATATATAAATTGCAAGCAGTCTATTTACTGAACATTAGGTAAAAATTTCACGTTTTTAAGTTTTATCGTTTTTGAGTTCTGCTCGCTTAAAGTCCATCATATGTCACTTAATTGTGGGCCACAATTTGTGGCGAACGCCACGGTCTTGACACCAGTTAAGATACTATACTACAATTAATTACTCAACTACACGTTAAACACACCATTTGCATATAGTGATTAGCTGTGTGTGTTATTTTAACTGTAAATAACTTTTGTAAGTATTTCTGATCTATATATCAATAACAACTATAATCTAACCGCTGGAGCTTACTCTAAACTTGGCTGAGTAAGTGTAGCTGGCTCGATGACGAGGCCGTGAACGGAAGATGCATTTGCCGCGATCATCGATAGCGTAGCTGACTTCAAGCCAGCAGAATAGTATTCTTTCGAATGATGCGTTTTTTATGACCTTAATTCAAACGCAGATATAAAAAACGCTTAGCAAACAAAACAGATATTATCTTAAACAAAAAGATAAATAGTGGCTTATGTATAACAAACAAGTGCCCTATACTCATACAAATTTAGACATTTCGAACTTTTACTGTTCCAAAATGGCCGTAATTTAAAATTTTAAGAGCTGAAAATTCCCAGAACTATAAAAAAATAAAACTATCAATTTAAATTATAGGCCTAGAACAAAAATAACAAGATTGTAACTATCAAACAAAAGACGTAGAATAATTGACTTTTTCCCAAAAAAATGTTTGTTGTGGAAATGTGCATGAATTCATAGGTAAAACCCCTATATTATCTCCTTTTTTATGCAACTTATGCTTATAAGTAGAGGGAAAAAGCCACTTCTAAACCGGAAGTGACGTCAGCTGCCAGGGCAGCTGCAGGGGTCAGATGGTGTCAGTTGCTAGGGCAGCTGCAGGGTGCAGATGGCGAGAGCATATGCCCTGAATTTGAAGTAGAATTGGGCATGAATTAAGAGTTAGTTGAAAAGTAAAATTCAACTGTGTTAACTAAACTCTAAAAGTTGAACAAAAATTAAGAGTAAGATCAAAACTGAAATTCAACAGTTATAACTGGGGGCCTGGAAAGTATGTCAAGGTCATCCAGAGTAAGTTTTAAAAAAGCCTATCCAACTACCACCAGAAATAGTTCAAAGTTGAACTAGTTGGTGATAGTGGGATAGGTTGAAGTAACTTTTGAATTTTATTTGTGAACATACAATTAATGTGCAACAGCAGAGTTTAAACAAGTTGAACTTTTGTGATGAACTACAGAGTTGTAAATGCAAACACCAACGACGATGAGAAGGTAAACGCAGAGTCCCCAGATGATGTATTTGAAAAGCTTGAACAAACGTAACATTTCGAGTTGGTTTTCCCGTTCCATTTCCAATCGTTTAATTTCCAATTTCAATTTATCCTCTTCCATTCTAGTTATGAAGGGAACTTCATCCATTATATCCATCGTGATTGTGTTAGTGTTTGAAATTTTAAAACAAGTGATGTTGATAGTTGAAAAGTCGAAGACGGAATGAGAAGTGAAAGCGAGAAATGTTAGTTAAATAAAGAAGTGGTGGGGGGAGCGAAGAATTATAAAGAAGTGGTGGGGGAAATATTTTGCTCTTTGTTATTACCATCAGTAGTGTTAGATGGTGCAGGAGTTAGATTTAGTAAACTGTCTTCGTCCGAACTTTCAACTTTATCACAAATAGCCCAGACAGCAAGGAAGCGTTCTGCAAATATTCACTTGGTTTGCTATTCGGTTGCAGTGAAAATTTCCATTGTAGGTTCAATGATAACTATTCAAAAGCTCTTCTACACAAATAAGCGAAGAAAGTGATCAGATCACATAAGCAAGTTTTTTCTGCAACGGCAAGTTTATTGTTGTGAGACTACCTGCCTCGACCCTTATTAATTCCGCCTGGTCGCCCCAGGGCCGCACTAATTCGAATGCGTTCGTGCGGAAATATGCTCTGAAAACGATATGAAAACGATTTCATCCATGCAATGCAAATATTGGATGTCAATTATCAGAATATTTTTTGAAAGTTTTCTACGTTGGTAGGACGGCTAGCTTTTGCTGCAAGGTTACAGGGCCAGGGAATGATCTAATTTCACTGGCGCATTCACTACTTCAATCGTAGGCTAAGTGAATTTGCCACAATGGTAAGAGATAAATTTTTCATTAAAAAAACCTCTTCTAAGAAAAATTTTTTAATGCCTTTATGAGGACCAATGAAAGAAATACCTCATAAATGAAATACTCATCAAGCCATTTTATAAACAATAAACTAGTATCCAATTAAATCAAAACTCTGAGGGAGACCTAGCCTATATTTGTTATGATTAAATTTTACACCAGCCACTTTTGGTGATTGTATAACACCCCCGCCGCAGCAGACCTGCGTACAGTACTTAGAGAATTTCAAATTTAATTAAAAATGTTCTTCATGGGGTTAGGTGGAGTGTCGGTTTACCTTACAGTATATGTGCTTTGTAAGTAAATTGTTAAAAGTTAAACCTTACCTTGTGGTACATACAAAATTTTATCAAGCTATGGTATCCTTCCCATTTCGCCTGTAAACCATATGGGGCTGATTACGTAAGTTTGCCGCCATCTCGGCTTTGTAAGCAAATATAAGTTAAACCCTCCTAATTAATGCACATACCAAATTTTATCACGATATGTTAAATAAGCAACATATAATACTAAATTGTTTATTTTTTGAGCTTTTTAAAACCTTTATTGAAGAGCAAACCTACATGAAACTTAAAATAATTTTCTTTTCAAAAGGTCATCTCAGCTGTAACAATAGGTAGGTAATTTGTTTAAACCACTATCAGACCTACGCAGGTTCAGAATAAGTTACACTATCAATTTAATTGTTAATACCACTGTATTTTCGTGTGTGCTCACTAAGAGCAAAAGTGAAGTAGACCTACAGATTATCTTTTTTTTTCTATCAACAATGTCACCAAACTTCTTGATTTAGTATGAGCTCATTTTTATCTAGTTAAAATATAGTTCCACTTACATAATTTTTTAACGGATAAAAATGAGCTCATATTAAATTAAAAAGGTTGGCGACATTATTGATAGAAAAAGGTAATCTGTAGGCCTACTTCATTTTTGCTCTTAGTGAGCACAAACGAAAATACAATGGTATTAACAATTAAATTGACAGTGTATTCTGAACCTGTAGGTCTGAAAGCTGTTTAAGCAAATTACTTACACATTGTTACAGTTTTGAGATGACCTTTTGAAAAGAAAATAATTTTTATTTTCCTATGCAGTACGTTTGCACCAAACAAAAGGGGTAGAACCTTGGAGGATTTATAACCTGTTGACTGGGGTGGCCCAGCCCCTCGGCCTTTCCTTAACGACATTCTTGGAATTGGCATAATGCCGCTCGCACAAAGGAGATTCTCAACTACAGAATATGGAGTGTGCTCTACCTCGGCGTCAAAATCGTCGAGCAAGATTGTAAACTGCCGCTATAGGCGCGGAATGTCACATTTTGGAAAATATGATGGCTGATTTTAAATATTGTTAGACTACTTTCATGATTTTTTTGTTTTTGTTCAAAATCGATCGGTGGTCTAATGACCATGTTTATTTTTAAATTGTAGAACTTTAGCGTCTCCCTTCTTGCATCGTTATCTTTAAACATTTTTCCAATATAATTGTAGATTCTTGTTCTTATATTATATTCTACCCACGTACATTTTTATCTAAAATTTAGTAAAGTTAGATAAGCCAGAACTATGACTCACAGCGCTTCAACTAAAATAAATAAAAAATAATCTATTACAGGAATGTAATTTAATTTGCTGTCTTCTGATGGGGTTGTATACTAAAGGTAAATTATTTCTTAACGTGTAACATTATTGCAATAACAACCTTATAGGAGTTAAATTTAAAATAACTATAATCTGAAGTAGTAATAACCTTATGATTAATGCATTCCTTACCACAATTTTTAGAATATGGTGATAGTTACTTTACTAAAGTTAAATTCCATTCAACCTTAAAAATAGTGTACCGACAACCTTTGAGTTTTTTCATTGTTCAAACGGTAAAATTTGTAATTAAATAAGAAAATAGTTGGGTTTACAAAAGTAATTTCTCGTATACAGTGTATTATAAGGTGGAAAGTGTGATATGATTATTTTTTAAGTGCGTGAATACCGTACAACAGTTATTTGTGCAGCAACATTTTCGAAGCCCTGGAAATGTTTTGATTCCATTAAAACACTATGTATATCGATTCGAGGGCATTTGTGTGCCCTCCGGTACTTTTACAATTTTTTAATATTATTTATTAATATCATTGATTAGTTATGATATCATTACGTTAAGAGTACCTAGTACGTTATACGAGATAGTATGAGTAGTATTTGCAAGAATTTATTTAAAGAATATATCTCTATGTGATACAAACGTTTTATTGTTGAATAGGCCTGTTTATTTTTTGTTCCGTTTGTTGTTACTCAACTCAATCAATACTTTTACAGTTAAAAATTAATGAAATTAATTACTTTTGCATTTCTCATGTTCGTTATTTTGAGGTGAGTTGCGTTCACACTGTTTCGACGAACATATTCTGCTGAACTTTTGTTGTTTGTTGGTATTCATTTTTAACATGTATAGTGAAGTTAGCAAAAGAAACGTGTAATTTTCCCACAATATTAAGTATATAGTCTTATTTAAATTGATGTGTTTTTAAGACTTCAGTCTAAATAACCGAAAATAGTGGTTTATTTATAACAAATCTATCTATATATTAATAGGCAAGCATGTTTCGTTTCCTCCTTTTTTCTCAGCTTGTGTGCATGCAAAAAAAAAAAAATATCCACGCATATTGTTAGAATTGTAGATGAGCAGAATCCCATTCTAATTCACGTCGGACTCCAGGGCTACGCCCTACAGGCTTTCAAAGTTCCAGTGTTACATCTTATGGAGGAAGGAGAATTCAAGAAATCTAGAAGAATCATTAGACAGCTGTTGTAAAAACAACTGATAGAAAAACAGGAAGAAAAGGTGTTTCAATTACAAAATGTTTTAAAATTATTTTGTTTAGATCAAGTAACTGAAATTTTGGTGGAAGTTCGACCAGGAGACGATTTCTAGTACTTATTTAATAGGCCTCCGCTAAGGGTTTTTTGTTATATAGAACTCCTCCTACAATGCTCAACCGATTTTCATGTTTTTTGCCTCGTTGGATAGGCATTGGTCTGTAGTTGTTTCCTCTAAAAACTGATGAGAATCGGACTTAAAATAAGGGCGCTATAAACAAATTAAATTTGAAATTTTCCCATTTAAATAACATTATTGAGATTGGTTTGAGCATTTTAAACATCTGTTAACATACAGATGTAGTTTTTGGTGATCACTGATATTCTCAATATTGGATTGGTTGAATTTCATTCATTAAGAACTAAATGGAACTTTTGTAGTGCATTAAAATAAAGTGCTCGATGTCGGGCAACACGTGCACTAGTAAGTACCGTACCAAAATTGACTTTATGTAATATTGCATTATTATTTTAAATTCTTTTATTCTCGAGTATAAAATTAAGTTTACAATGCCAACAACCAACTTACAGTTAAACGTTTAAACGTTTAAAATTATTTAATGTTATTTTGTTTATCTTTCTCTGTTATTTCGATATAGGCTACCATATAATGACAACCCAACATAAATTGCAATAAAAAAACAAAATTTCAGTTTCCAAACTTATTTTAAAACCAAAGACGATTTTGTCTAGGGGTGGATCCTGTTTATGAATTTAATTTTTGGACAAAAATAAACTAAAATCCAAATTTAAAGAAAATACCTAATAGCTAGAATTTAGGTCAAAATCAAATACATTGCTACAGACACGTATTATACTAGAATATTTGGTAAATTAACACCGTATGTTCCGATTAAAGTTTTTCTTATTATTAGCGAAATTGGTTTTTTTTTCATGAATTAAAGTTGTTATTTGTCCACAAGCTTAACCCGCAAAATCTTTACCACGGATCGCCACACTTGTCTGAATTCGACCAAAAATTTTGTTGACCTGTCTGTACAGATTTTTTTATATTTTTTATTTTTTTTTATTTTATAATTAAAACGGCCGTTCATTCGTCCTGTTTTAAAAGCATTTGTTATTACAATAGCTGAGTTGGTTTTTGTTAGTAGGCCCTACACCTTTCTAACAGCATGCGGGGATTTCTTCTAACACAAAAGTTGGGAAAAAAGGAGAAATAGAATGAATAATGAATAAATAACACTAGCTAAAAACACTAGCATAACTGATAGAACTACTAAAATATCAACACGATCAAATTAAAAGCGGCGCATTGGGCTGCTCATCAGGCGCCCCAATAGTCATTATCGTCAGTTAATTCAATAAACGTGGATGGAGAAGAGCTTTTTTGACCATTCCATGTGAACTTATTAATAATTTTTTCTATCTTTTGTGAAAAAATATTTTGTTTTTATTCACGCAGTTAAGAAATTATGAAAAGATATACAGTAAATTTCATTGCATAATACAAAATTCAAAGTAAAAGCGGCGCATTGGGCTGCTCATCAGGCACCCCAATAGTCATTATCGTCAGTTGGGGTGAAGAGCTTTTTTGACCATTCCATGTGAACTTATTGATAATTTTTTCTATCTTTTGTGAAAAAAATTATTGTGTTTTTATTCACGCAGTTAAGAAATTATGAAAAGATATACAGTAAATTTCATTGCATAATACCCTTTTTTATTGTTATAGGTAGCCTATCATTCCTTGAGTTACGGTAATTCTATTTTTTTACCGTCTAAAAATTAATTGATGTAAAGACGCGTAAAATAAAAATAAACCCCCTTTCCGTGGATAGTGTTCCAATCAAACGAACAATTAATTATTTAATTAGTTGAAATCAACGCCGCACGCCGCGCCATGACGTCACATCACTGGAAGATCTGTCGACTCGTCCACTCCCTCGACTGTTGTTTCGTTCGGGTTCGGGGGTCGGTGTCCCCAGTGTCCCGCCGTCCCGCCATTTTCCGTTGGGCCCTGGCCCTGGCCGTGTGTTTACTGTGTTTTGATTTTTGATTTGATTGTGCCGTGGTTTGTGTTTGTCACTTGGGTGGTTGTGAGACGTCTCTACTCATATTGAAGGTGAGTTTGCTGATTTACTGATTCTTTTTAATTAGCTTTAAGATAAATGAAGTTTTGAAGAAGTTGTTAGTCTTTCAATATCAGCGATTAAAACACTCAATTCCTAACCAAGAATTTGAAAGATTCCTAACCTCAATCAGCGTATTCCGTGGAATGCATGGTCTTTTAATCTTTTATTGTTTTTGTAAATTCATAATACCACTAATAGTAACACACATCAACTTAAAATGTTAAGTGATTATTAAGAATAGCCTACTTAGCCTTTTGAATTTCTTTTCGATTGTTTAACATAAGTTATTAGGCTAGTAGGCTAACTTATTTGACATTCATAGGCCCTACAAAATGTCCAAGCTTAAGTTAAATTACTCGTAACCTGTCCGGTTTTTGTAGGTCTGTTTTCATAAATTAACTACCTATTGTGTTGAAGATGTGTATTCTCAAAATATGTGACACAATTTTCACCCCTGTAGTGGTTACGGTCTCTGAGACCAATAAAAATTTTCAGTCTTAATTAGCTGATAGGTTGTATTTGCTGTCGCTCGAGTCATGCAACAAACTCCATTGGGTGTGCCTTTAGCTGCCACAGTGTAGGGTAATTTTGAGATTAGGTAAGTTCTTACGTTCGACAGGGTTACCACATAGTTTATTGTTACTTCTTCCATATTGTTATAAAATTGTAATTTAACTTAAGTTAGCCTAAATTGATAAAATGTTTAAGTTAATCTAGAACTAAAAAGTAACACTACATTTAATTTACTTTTACTCTAATGAAACAGTTTGTAGTCTGATATTCCTTTTGGTTAGACGTCACTGCCAGAGAACGCGAAATGGTTTTTATTAGCAGCATATTGAGTTAGAGAGTGAGGTTATGTTTTAGCAGATATGCTGTCGACTTTCCATTTGCTCAGGCTTGAGTTTGATCAAGGCGACCATTAGTTTCTGGATATAATTTGATCAGTTGTTTGTACCCAAGAGTAAAGTAGGCCTAGGCCCTAGTCTTTTAAAGTAAAAATGGTTTTTAAAGTGACTAAGCCTCGACTTTGAAACAAACTTAAATTTCATCATCAAATACTAACTAATAATACCCTATTTTTCAACGATTTTTACCCTACTGTACTTTTAGGGCTACTATTATATTTGCATAGTTATCATTAAGTATGTTATGTAATAAATTATGTGCTCTTGACATTTAACATTTTTCTCATATGTAAAATGTATGTACCAAATATTTTTTTGGTACCGTACTTATTAGAAAGTGATATAAAAAATAAACAACACAATTAAACTTACTTATTTTTTAGGGCTAAGACCGTCCTAATAAAAAATTTACAAAATTTAATATAAACGTTACAAAAATATTAAATTAAATTGGAAAAATTGCACCTTATTTAGTGTTGTAAGAATAATTTTATTATTTGAAAAAAAATTAGACCTATATAATCATAATTTTTTTGTTCCCCACGCTGTGATATTAAATTGGTGGGTGGGGGGGGGGGGGGGAAGGATGTCAGAAATTTAGATTTTTGTGATTCATAAAAATATGATTGATCCGACCGATATATCTATCATATCAACTATAGATTCATTCTATAGTTAGCGGTACCTAAATAACAAAGTCAATCACCCCTTTAACTAATTAATTATCCATATTTTTGTTTTTAGCTTCTTATTCCCACATCTAAATCCAAAAACAAGTATAACCTAACTTAACTTATGTCAACAAAATCAAAACACTATTAATCATAAAGACAAATTAACAAAATAACATGTCAGTAGAACCTTGATAGTTCGACACTTTATGGACTTAGAGAGTGTCTAAGTATCAAAATGTCGAACTATAGGGAGTGTCGAACTATCGAGAGTCGAACTATTGAGGTTCTACTGTAGCTTATAAGAAAAATAAATACCTATGTTGCTATGTATCCTACTTAAATGTGGTATACTTTCTTGGGCTTGGGCATTCTTCATATTAATGGAGATTAGTTTAGGTTTTACAATGGATAGTTAGATTAGTTTGTCAAGCTAAATAATTTTTTTATTTTACAGTAATTTTCGATACAATATCGATCAGTAGAATTTAAATCAGCGAACTTTAAATAGATGTTTTGTATTTTTTCTATCTTCCAATTTAAAAACCATTTGGTTGAGTATGTAAACTCACCACCATATGGGTTTTATTTAACTATAAGTTAAACCCTACCTAGTAAAAGTACATGGTACCAAATATCATGAAGTTATGGTATTCTTTTCATTTTCCCCATAAACCCTATGGGGGTGTCGTATGTAGGTTTGCTGTCATTTGGGGTTTGCAAGCAAATAAGTTAACCCCTTCCTAATGGATGTACTCATGAAATTGTATCAAGATATGTCAATAAATAAGCAAGATAGAAGATTTAGTTGATTTCCCATATAATACAAGGAAACATTTTTTTAAATTTCTCCCTAACCATTTAAGCTAGGCCTAACATAAGAATTCAAAATACCAAATTGTTTATTTTTTCGAGCTCTTTTAGATGGTTTATGTTCAAATTGTTGTGTTTTAAAAATTGAAGCCAAAAAGTGCAAAAAACTCATTTTGACCCTTTTGAAACCCCCCCCCCCACCATGGTCCGTTCGCACATTCAAGTATACGCTGGTCTACTTTCCTGTACCAAATTTTATGAAAATCAAAGGTTCCGTTCAAAAGTTATTGTGTTCATGGCACACACATATAAATATATACATATTTATATGTGTATATGGCTTCTAGAGACCTCAAAACAAAAAAAGTATCAAAGTTCCGGGCTTAGGTCTTACCGTGACAACTACCGTAATAGCGAATAGGGAAATTCGCTAAAAATAAAATAGTGTAAGCTTTTAGATAAATAATAGGCCCTAACTCTCATGTTCAATGTTCACAGGTTACATATCCAAACACTGTAAGGAACAAAGGAGTTTCTGGAGAGCAACAACTCGGGGTGCTTGTTAATTGCAAAGCGTTTAATGTAAGTAAAATAATTTATTTATATATTCCAAACGGATACACTATTGAGTTACTGATATACAATTATTGAACAGTCTAGAAATCCCTCTTATTTAACTCTAGTTGACATGTTTGACTTAAAGGAAGCAAAACTAAAAGATTGCAAAACTTAGAAACGTGAAATTTTTCCAGTGAAATCTTTCTTTAGTTGGAAATTAAAATTAATTGAATATAAATTTTACAAAGTAATTTCTGTGGAGGATTGATTATTCAAACTACTTTTGATGGGAGGTGTTTTGGATAGTAAAACATGGAAATTATTTACAATTTGGGACTACTAAACAGTTCATTGACTGTTTTTGAACTTAAATATTTCTTAAGAATCTAGAGGCTTTGATAAACAAGAGCTCTAAACAAAAAAATGGTAGTTACATTGGGAACACATTTCTTAGAAGTCTGTTTTGTAGACACTTTTGTTATAATTTTTTTTAATACTGTACACTGAATTGGTAAGCCATTCAGGGGTTTTTATAATTGACATTTGGATAAATCGACACTTAACTGCAGGGCCTGATACCAATTTGAGAATTAAAAAAAAGTGATGAAATCAGAGAAATATAAGTTAATTGCTGAAGATTGATTAGAAAACAAATTTGGACACCTAATAAAATTGTTCGCTTAATAGTATATTACAATCTTTTGAAATTTTTTATTTCAGCTTCAGTGATGGAAATTCATTACAAGTCAACAGAGGATGCATTCAACACACAGACCCTCCTACAGCTGGTGAATCATCTGCTTTGCTATAAAGTAAGTGATAGCACATTTTATCCCATCTCTCAAAAGTTCTTTCCTTGAATGTTTTTGGTATCTATAATTTACAAGTTAAGTCTCTGGTCTACCCCTGGTGCGCCACCCAAACTCAAGGGGTTTTGAGAATCATGTTATCTCCTGCTACATTGGACTCGTGTTATCTCCTGCTACATTCGAATTTTGTTAACTTCTGCTACATTCAGCTATAAATAAGGTGCCATATAAATGTTTTTTATCAGCCAAAAATAATGTTCTCGATAACAAGTAACATTTTCTAGCCTCTGTGAATTGCCCATGATACTTAATGTTAACCCTCCATTGAGGGCAAGCGGAGATTGCCTCCGCAATCAGGAAAAATGGAAAAAAAGCATTCTTTTTAATGGTGTTAATGGTGACTTTAAATTATTGTAAATGGCTATGTCCGTTGGCAGAACAAATAAAAATAGTTTGTACATTTGAAAAACTTTATTAAATAACTACAAAAGTCAACAAAATATCCTCTAAACTAAAAATAATAAGATTAGATATGTTTTAATATTAGTAATTTACGTATTTTATAATCCGTTAATTACATAATTATACATGATATGCGTTTAATCCGAAAATTCGCTAATCCGAACAGGATCTGGTCCCAATTAGTTCGGATTAGCACAACTCAACTGTAGTTCATTTCCTCTATCATCATAACTCATAATTTGTAAAATCAAAACTTTGAATGTAAAAACTAGTTGTGAATCTAAACACTGTTAGCGCTAGTGTAGTTCCCTCTTTCTGGGCCTTATACAAACTGAGTGTCGTTACAACGATTACCCTACATGAAAAATGTGTTATAAGATTAAGTGGAGTAAATTCACATGAAAAGAATTAACATATTTCCATTTCCTTAAGTTAATACAATTTAAATCAGTAAGATAGGCCTAAAGAAGTTACTGTTATTAAAAGTAGTAAAATTATTTTCAATTTTTAATAAATTGACAAAGTGCCGCCCCTAAAATTTAGCCGCTATAGGTTCCAGCCTTTTCAGCCATATTTAGAAAAGTGGCCCTGAGTAAATTATCACAGTGTTTTCAATATCTGGAAACAAATATAAGCAGATATTTTGTGATGAAGTATTAGCTAATATTTTTTGGTGGTTGCAGCTGCAGTATTGAAGATAAACCCAAATTCTACGGAATCATGCGTGAAGAAACATCTTCGGATGGTTTTTTTAAACCAGGCAAAGACCCGGATCATTCGAAAGTAAGTTGATTTTTACTAAACAGTTTAACAGTTTTTACATATGTGCATGGATTATTCTACATATCAAAGGAATATTTTTAATTCAACCAATAATTTGATGGCTCCATTATTTTCTTTATTGCGGCTTAACACTTTGGTTTTCATTTTTGTCATATTACCTACTTAAATTTCCCTTGCTCAGAAGAGTATGGGAGTGTAGGTAATTTTTTTTGGTCAGTGTATCATAGCTTTTAATGCTCATGTTAAAGTTCAGTCAAGATTTTGGAAGACCCACTTTTTGCTCATAACTTGGCTTTTTGAATGATGGGGTACGCAATGGGGTATTTGCTGTACCCACATATTTTAATAATGATAATATTTGAAAACTTTAATGAATTGTATTTTATTATTGTCATGTGCTATGATTATTTTTCTATAGCTGTAACATAAATTACTATAGAGTTGTGAGATAAAAGAAATGGTCTACTTTTAGGATATCAGGAAGTTCTATTTTATTTGGTTTACTGTGATTCACAAAAGTTGGATGGATTAAAATTTTTTAGCATTGTTGACTTATAAACGAGTAATTTAAAATCAAGGGTAAATGACAAATACTTTCTCCAGTGGTGTAGTGGGTTCCTCTGGTTCTCGAAAACCCGGGAAATCCGGAAGTTATGTCTTCCTTTGCAGGGAATTTGACAAATATAGCAAGCCCCACACTGAAAAATGCGCCACTACATCACTGACTTTCTCCCAACAATATAAGAAGGTGTTATAAGTAGGCTTGCCATAATTTTATAGAGCAAAACCTGGACGATCAGTATGTAAACCCCCTTGCCCCCCCGCCCACCACCTGAATGCTAATGGAGAATGAGTCATTGGTCTTAATACAACATTTTAATTAAGATTAAATTTTTTTAAGCAAATTGTGCCTCATAACTTCATAATTTTATTTTAGTCCGGCAAACTTAAAATGTTTATGTTGAGTATTAAGGATTAGTTAATTCTTTAAAACTAAATGTTAATCAAATAAGTTGTTTATTTTTTGTTAGTTAGTTTATTAATATAACACGAGCTCAAACGATATGGAATACACATTCTTGATTTCTTGAATAAAAATAAAGTTGCTATAGTAATAATTAATCATTGTCACATTGGACTAGAACTTTTCCAATAATTTGTCTATTTCATCTGATTTCACAATTGCTTAGACTTGTCCAGCCAACCCTTATTTTTCATCTTACGTAGGCAATGTCAAATTTCACCTCGACTTTAAATTCGATTACCATAAGAAAATTGAATCTTCATCCTAATTTAGTAATTTTTTGTTGTTGTTATCAGAATATTTATTTTAAGACGCAAAACAAAAAAGATTGTTGAGTTTGTTTTTGATAATTCCCTATTTTTCTAAATATTTACAAAAAAACTGGAACTAAAGCAAAACCAGCCGGGACACCGGGACAAGTGCGAAAAACCGGGACTTTCCCGGTCAAACCGAAGGTATGGCAAGCCTAGTTATAAGTCTCCAAACATTCATGTCTTGATGGCTAAGTCAAATAGCTACCAGCTAAGCAGACTACGCCACGCGCGTCTGTGACTTTTAACAATGTACTCCACTTACAGCCAAATGGAAAATTGGATTTTATAAACACTTGTTGCTTTCTAACTTTTGAACATGTATTTTCTCGGAGAAACAGGGGGTGTCATTTTATTCAGCATTTTAATCTTAATAGGCCACAAAACTTTAATCAAAATTTTTAGAGCCGTTTTTTAGAAATTTTGATTTTTCTTTTTTATGGTTTTAGGGGTAAATTACCCTTATAAACAAACGAATGGAAAAACACCTGAAATTATTATGAATTTTGACATAACAAACTTAATCCAAATTGGACCACTGGAACATTCTCTATATTCTCTAACACACACTCACACAGAAATCACTCTGTAAACCTCTTTTTTTGGACTCAGGTGTCAAAAAAATTTATAAATCCACCAACAACTCAAATTAGAAAATTTTTACAAAAACAATACTTTCTCCATATAATGTTGTGGTATAGGGGGGGGGAAGTAAAAATCAACGAATTTATAGGTTCATTGATTGTGCCAATTGTTTTATTTGTAAAGTACCAGGGAGACCGAGCTTAAGCTCGGTAAAATTATTACTTTCGTTCTCACACAAAGCTTGTTTGCTCCGCTCACTCGAGCTCTTCCATTTTTAAAGACGAGCTCGTTCGCTTCGCTCACTCCCCGAGCCGAGTGGTGCTGCACTTTGGTATAATTGTCTTAAACTACAGGTTAAAGATGTAACCCATTGGTTTATATCTACAGTTATCAGCTGATTTTTGTTCAATTAATAAAATCTCCATAAGGATAAAATGGAAACTTTGAAGGGATCTAGCGCAAAAACCGGATTTTTCCCAGCTATGGGACCAGCTCCAATCGACTCTTGGTGGCCAATGCCCGTACAAACGGAGCTTGCTTTAGATTATAAGATATATTTGAAAATAATAGGAGTGATAGACAAATTTAACCACTATTTGAGGTCCTTGTCTCAAAATAGTGATATAGTGATTTAAAGAGTGGTTTAACATGATTAACAGTGGTTTAAAATGATCGAGTAGTGATTTCCAAGGTCGAGTCAAGTTTTTGAGTAGCAATTTATTTAGAGTCAAGTTTATATTACATAATTTTTTAGCGAAAAACAATAAGTTAATACAATAAATAAAGGAAACCCCTTACATTAGAATTAACCCAATACCTTTTCATTAACCGACTACAAATTTTACAATCACAGAAATACAGGGTGTTTGGAAAAAACATTTCAGAAATTCAGGAGGTTGTTGCCCACATCAAAATGAGCAAAAAAAATCCTGTAAAGATATGTCCTAAAATGCTTTGTTAACCCGCTAGCCACCATTTTGTTTTTTATACAAAATAAATTTTATTTCCGTAACGAATCATTGTATTAAGTACATATTTGGCATGAATCTTTATCACACTATTTAAAGTTCATTTTCAGGGAAAAAATTATTTTTGTCTTCCAAATGGCGGCAATTTTAATTTTTCAATCTCAAATAACTTAAAACTGGTGAATTATATCAAAATTTTATAAAAAACAAAAAAATTTATAAATTAAATTATCTAACCAATGATATCAAGTTTATAAGGATCCAACATACAAATAATAGAGATATTACGATTTTTCTACTAAAATAACCTTAATTTCCATGAGTACTAATGAAAAATAAATACCCCTCGTCGCAGCAGACCTGCGTACTCAGCGAATTTCCAAATTAGTAATATTAATTTTGACCAGCTAAACTTGTAAACAAAATTTCATGACGTGCTCATAAATAGGGAAATAAATGTCTATTCTCCTTAAGATAAATATAGGGAAAGAGTATGCAGGTATGCTGCCATGGGGGACACTAAAAGTAGGTTTTTAGCATAGAAAAAATTTATTTCGACCATATAAAGACATGTAGTAAGTTTCATCAATATCTGTCCATAAATAAAAGAGTTTGCCTATTCTCCATATGATTAACATGGGAAAAGAGTATGCAGGTTTGCTGCCATGATAAGTACAAAACCCAAGATTTTTTACCTTAAATGGATGAATCTCAACCAAATTAAGCTAAATACCAAGTTTCATCCAAAAATATTGGTTAATAAGTGAAATATTAACACATCCTTATTCTCCATAAGATTAACATTGGAGCCCTAAAAGACAACGTACTGTCTTTAGACTTTGTAATATCTCAGTAACCAATAGAGATAGAGCAAAGCTTCAAAATACTAAATTGTGTGTTTTTTTGAGCTAAATCCAATGGTCAAAATAAAAATTTAAAATATTTAAAATTTACATATGAAAAATGCAAAAAACCCATTTTTAGGGTACAAAACCCCCCAAAACTACCCCTTCCGGTAGGTCGATATGTCTGGTTTTCGAACTCATCCGAATAAACGTAGGATTACACATCTCTACCAAATTTGGTGTCGATTGGACCATTTTTACGAGAGTTATCGTGTCTAGGGACACATACATATATACATATATATATATATACATATATATATATGCATATATATATATACATATATATATATATAAAATTTTTAATAACTATTATTTTTGGTCTCTGGGCACCTAAAAACGAAAAAGTAACATGGTCCCGGGCTTAGGTCTTACCATGAGACCTACGGTAATAGCTTATTCCCTATGGGAAATTCGCTAAAACAACATAAAAATCTCAATAACTCCATTATTTGTTGTTAGATCCTTACAAACTTGTTGACATTGGTTAGATCATTTAATTTTTAAACTTTTTTGTGCCTTGTAAAATTTTGATAAAATTTACAGGTTTTGGGTTACTTGAGTTTGAAATTTTAAAATGGCCACCATTTTGAAAATACACATTGAAAAAAATAATTTTTTCCCTGAAAATGAAACTTGGTGTGACAAAGGTCCATGCCAAATATGAACTTAATACAATTATTCGTTACGGAAATAAAAATTATTTGGTGTAAAAAACAAAATGGCAGCTTGCGGGGTAACGAAGCATTTTAGGACATATATGTTTATAGGAACTTTCTTACTCACTTTGATGTGGGCAATAACCTCCTGAATTCCTGAAACGTTTTTTCCAAACACCCTGTATACATAAATAGGCTATTTACTTATGATCAGGTTTAAACTAAAATGGTGCAAAAACGGTTCATAAATTGATGTTTTGCCATATTTTTAACATGCCAGGGTAATATACTGTAATTAATTTAGAAGCCTTATCCCTTAAAACAAGATTTTATTTTGTTTTTGTATGAGGTTTTCAGTAGCAATTGAGAAATGTGAGTGTAGCAGGTCCCGACTGGAAAAATCCAGTTTGCATCCCACATACCTTTAAAGTAGGACCTTATTGAAAAACTTTTTGTAGCTATTCAATCGGTTGATAACTAAAAATTCAGGAAATGGAATTTAAATTTGAGGTTCATTACACATAACCAGAATGTAGCATCCCTTGGCCTGGCAAGTGAGCAGAGCAAACAAGCTTGTCTTACAAATTATACACGATTAATCGAGAAAATGCATGGTCCCCCAAGTAATATTGTTATAAATAAATTAATTGTAACATACATTACAGATTTCAAGTTGTGAGTATTTTGAAATACAAATAAGATAAGAAACACTAAAACTTTTTCAAGTAGAAATAGGTGAAAAATAGATGATTATTAACTAGTGCACGTGTTGCTTAACATCGAGCAATTTATTTTGATACAATACAAAAGTTATATTTAGTTCTAAATCAATTAAATCCGACCAATCCAATATTGTGAATATCAGTGATCACCAAAAACTACAGCTGAACGTTAACAGATGTTTAAAATTCTCAAACCAATCGCAAAGTTTTTCTAATGGGAAAATTTCAAATTTAATTTGTGGATAGCGCCCTTACTTTAAGTCTGTTTCTCATCAATTTTTGTCGGAAACAACTACACACCAAGCCCTATCCAACGACACCAAAAATATGAAAATCGGTTGATAATTGTAGGAGGAGTTAACACAAAAAACCCCTTAGCGTATTAAATAATTATAGAGTAGGCCATTTATTGCTATAGGCCGAAAATTTTTTTAATTCATTGTATTTTTTTCAGGGAATCCAAAGGAGCTGAACCAACACCTAACTAACCTGTTGTATACATAGTTTATGTATCTATATATCTCTGTATGTAATCTATTTATCTTTAAATTTATAATCTATATTCTGTAAATAATTCAAAATTAAAATATTTGCAAAATAACGATTTTTATTCTTATGTTCCCTGCTTGAGAATTTTTTTGTTTATAAAATTGTTTATATTTCATTGAAACAAAAGAAAACATTGATTTTATAATAGTGTTCATGCAATTTATGAATCATATTAAATGAAGTTTGATTATAACTGTAAAAAAACTTGATCTTACAACAATTTATTTTCAAGTTTATGTATAATGTGTTTAAATTACAAAAGTTTTGGTTTTAAATGTTTTACTTTTGGATAACTGTATGGTTCATTCTGCACATGACATGTCAAATAACTAAAGGTGGTTGAAATTAAGCTGCATATCAGTTTATAAGTGCCATATTTATGTTCCACATTTATTAACAAATGGCCAGCAACCCATTCTATTACAAAATTAATTATTATCATCACTCTGTATTTGAAAGTAGCTACTTTCCGTGCAGCTGAGGCTTTCGAAAGTCGTCAATTTCAAAACAGATAAAACTAGTCACCATCAGCTGTTTTTCCGTAAATAAACATTACTTTCGGTCCAAGGTAAACAATTTTTTACTACATCAACAAACTTTTCCTGTACAGCAACAACTCAATCAGCTGAATTCAAAACAAATTAAATTTTTAATTCTGTCTTTGTTAACTATGTGTAATAACGAAAAAATTACGAATAATTCTCCTTTAAAACATTCATATATTTTATTAATTGCACCGTGATCATTCACAATTCGTCCGGAAGGTGACCCACTTCGAGGCGAGATAGTGTTTTTCATGCTTGGCTTCACCTCGCGCGTAAAACACTATCTCGCCCTGGAATGGATCACTTTCCAGACGAGTTGTGAAATATACTATTCATTGCACACTTTTTCAAACATCTTTTTAACACTTTTGGCGAACATGCATTGGTCACTTTTGATAATCATGCGTTGATAACTTTTAGAAAACATTCGTCGATCACTTTTGGAAAACATTCGTCGATCACTTTTGGTAAACATTTGTCTATAACTTTTGGTAATCATTCATCGATCACTTTTGGTAATCATTCGTCGATCACTTTTGGAAAACATTCATCGATCACTTTTGGAAAACATTCGTCGATCGCTTTTGGATAACATTCGTTGATCACTTTTGGAAAACATTAGTTGATCACTTTTGGAAAACATTCGTTGATCACTTTTTGCAAACATCTGTGAAAATCTTTCCGCAAATGTGAGAAGTGTAAACTTGCATATTTGCGGAAAGTGCTTAAAACAATTTCATGTTATCAATGAATATTTACAGCAAACATTTTCGTTTGCGGTTGAAATTGATGTGCAAACTTCTTGTAAACGTTCATTGCTGTCTGGGCTGTCCCACCAACGGACGGGACTGCCTGGCATTGGTGGATCTAGCACTCTCATCTCTGCGCTGGTCGATGAGTTGCACATTTCTGGCACCAACAACCAGCTTATCGAGGCCAGAAAATGAGTCAGGCTTGGTGGCAAACACCAGTCGAGAGCGCTCCTCAGGAGTGATACCATCCAGGATCACTTGGACAACTTCAGCTTCACTTAAGCCCACGCGCAACACGCGTCCGGCAGAGCGGACAGCCGTCACGTATGCCGCGAGGCCTTCCCGCAATCCTTGGCACCTATAAAACATCTGCATCTTCAAATCCTCCCGCATTCGTCCGGGGACGTACATGTCGAGGGCCTGACGATGAAATTCCTCAAAATTGCCCTTGCTGCTGAGCACAGCATTCAGCAAGTCGGATAGGGGTGAGCGGCAATACGGTATCAGCAAACTCAGGAGAAGTGAGTCGCTTACGCCTGGAATCTCCCGCATTCGGAAAACGTCCGCCAGAAACTTCAGGAGCCTGTGGACGTCAAGACCATCAACACAGGGCAAGGCCTGTAGCAACGGCGTCAACGGGTTCGGCAACTTGTTGTACGCGCCGGGCGAAAATGGTGCAGTCGCTGATGTCTTAGGCTCAACCAACAGAACAGGCGCAGCCATAGACTCGCCCGCATTCGCCAAGGGTCCAAATTCAGGCCTGTCGGCTGAACGCCCTGCATTCTCCTCAGATGTGGTCAGAGGAAGAGCAGGCGGAAGCGGAACGATCGGGGAATCAGCAGAAGGAGGAACCGTAGCTGCACCAGGAGGCTTAGCGGAAAGCACCTCCAACAGCTCCTCGACGGACTTCAAACATTCCTGCAGCCAGGTAAGATCGTCACCCCTGCGATTGCCAAACTCCACAAGCAATTTCACTCGCCCCTGCAAGTGGACAAGTCGAGACAGGAGTCGGAGTTTAGTTCTGGCAGGAAGCGTCTCCTCCCTGAACTCCTCCAACCTCCCCTCCCACTCTTCCATCTTGGTCATGCATGCCTTCAATTCCGACTCAGGATCCAACTTCGCCGGCCACGAACTGGGGAAACCGCTGGCCAACAAACCCCTCAGCTGGGTGCGAAGAGACCGCGCATCACCAGCTGGATTCGCTCCTCTCGCACTGACCTCGAAAACGAGCTCATCCTTCAAAAGATGCTCCGGAGTCAAAGAGAGCGCCATGATTTTACACAAACTACGAAACAACGTTCCACAAACAAATTACAACTTAGATGCTGAGGCTACGGGACCAGGATGAGAAACATTCACGGGGCCCAGAACAACAGGTCCCACTACCCACTCGGACGATCAAAAACACAAACAAATTTTGACAATCAGGCGATCACTATCCACAATGATGAACAAACTTAAAAACAACAACAAATGAAAAATTCCTGGGTCCTCCAACACTACCAAAACCTAAACATGGCCTAAACAAAACAAAACTGCATTTCCAGTGGCCAACCACGCTCTGCTACCATTTTGAAACCGGACTCAACGCCTTCGACAGGGCAAAGCCCTTGGAAGCGAGTCAAAGGCAGAGGCCGGCTCAAAGGAAGAGCGGAAATGACCCAAGAAACACTCAAGAGCTGGCCAACAGAATCCATTTATTCAGCTGTAAAAATTAACTCGAACATGGTTTCACAGTAAATACCTTAACTTGATAAATAACATCTGATATTTGTAAAAATATTTTAAATAACATTTGTTTGAAATAGTTGGCAAACATCATAAATTAAGATTTGGTTCTGCTTCAAATTAGTAACTGTTGTTTCTCTCCCCTTTTGAATTTAATTTAACTTAGCCTATTTGAGAATTTTTTTTTATTTAAATTTTAATTTAAATGCAAGGTGGCCACCAATAACCATACTGAACAATAAATTAATAAATAAATACACGCATTGACATTCACATAAAGAAAAAACGATACAATAAATGACAATTTAACGATTTACGGAAATGATCGCCTGATAATAACCTTCCGCAACAGCGGTTAGTTAAAACTTAGGCCTGCCAGCCTAGCCTACAGATAGGGCACAGCCCTCAAGAAAATCTCTTAAAAATTTTACTATTGAAAATTGAAAAGTTGAAGTTGAAAAGTTGAAGTTAAATTAGTGAAAAGATTTTTAAAATTGGCCAAAAAAATAAGTTAAGATGAATTTGTCTCGGCAGTGATTTAAAATGGAAGAACCAATTCCACCCGGTATCCTCCTGCTGAAAAGGGCGGGCTCCTAATTGGATAGAAACCTTACAGACTAAACAAGATCAATTTAACATAATATGAATTTGTACTATTGCAAGAATAAAGTCCTAGCCTGACATGGGCCCAAAACTTCACACCGTTGTTGGTTTGGCAAGATGGTAAGTCCAGGTGGAATCACTGCACTGAGATGGTGGATGGCACGCAGTAGTAATGGTTAACACTGACCTCAGCCGTAGAAGGAGCCCAGAGGTTAGGCCTACCGGGGTAGTCTGGGCGGTGGAGCCAGAAGGTGTAGGTGACCCCAAGGTGAAATAGGCCTACGGTGGTCTTAGCCTGGGCGGCAGTGTCATCCGGCGTGGGTAATCATGGGCACCTGCAGGTGTAGGCCTAGGACAGCAGGCAGTTTGGTTCCATGCCGAGTGGCGCAGCAGTCATCGGGTCAAGTGTTCAGTGGGCAGCGTGACCGTCATCCATGGGCCCTGTCACAATTCCACTTACAATAACAAACGGTTCCTAAACCCTATGTTGTTACAATGTGTTACTTGTTTCTGTATTTTTACATTTTTATTCCTAACTCAATTGCATTGAACTTGTTTAGCCAAAAATGAGGAAAAAATTGGAAAAAAGGCAGATCAGTTCCGTAAAGTAATAGCCTAATGAGTAGCCTAATCATTTATTTCCTTCTTGAATGAGTTTGGTTGGTTACAGTATTCATGAAACTACTTGCACATTGTTTGCTGGTTCATACATGAAAGCCTATCTATGTCTGTGAAATGGGTGAAGTAACTTGTATAAGCATAACACATTAAATTTTTTACACTTAAAGCTCATACAAAATATAAACTACAAAATCTAAAAGGAACTTACAGTTTAGGCTAGGCTAGGCCTAGTCCAAGCAAAATGTGACAAGGCGGCTGGATTCTGTCAACCAGCTCTGAGTAATGGGTATTCCAAAAACACACAATTTGACTGACAATAAACACAATTTCTTGCACTTGGTGAGCAATTCTCACCTTAAATCTGAATAGAAATTGTCCTAACCTCAACTCGGATGTTCAGCAGAAACTCACACTGCGATTTTGGCAGAGTGGGAAAGAAGAAATTTCTCTTCTTTTTTTGAAAAATGACAACAAATAATAATTCTGTGAACAATGGATATACATCAATGTGAAATAGAAAAGATGAATCTTACTTACCCGTGAATTACTTCTTAGAAGTATGCCATCACTAAAGGATGGCTCCGAAACTGTCCTCAGCAAAACAGATCCCAAAGTGAACGAACAAACCTCTTTTCATGAAAAATTTCAGCTTCGCCGGAAGCCACAGAACACGAGGAAAGAATTCTAGAACCTTCCAAAACATCTGGACCAAAAAAAAAACTGGCACTTCCGCCAGGCTTGAAAGAAACAGAATTGGAAAGCAAACGGCCTCGGCAAGACCGACGGCCAGTGCACTGTGACGTGAGGCAAATACAGTAAGAAAATCCAATGAATTTTCGACTTCGAAATTTGCCACGGCACAGTAGGGTATTTTTAAAAGCCTTGTGTTAGTTAAACCTCTATCGTAAAATAAAACAATTTTATATCTGCAAAACTGTATATCAACCCAAGGCCTTCTACTCATGAGAAAGCCTATGCCCAAACATTAAATATTGTCTAAATATGAGAAATTGATCAACAAGATTATTTTCCAATTGAAAATCTAAAATAATTGTGTACATAAATCATGTTTTTTTTGCGTGGTATATTAATACTGTATTACTAAATTAGCAGTGTTAAAATAAATTTCCCATGTAATTTTTTTAAATATTAACTTTAATAATTAATTTTTTAATTTGATATTATTTATCACATAATTAACCTTCGTCAAGAACTATTTTATAATACGGTAACGTAAATTTCAGCCAACGTAGGATTCTTAGCTCATTGAATCCTAAGGTTAATAAATTTTTGTAATTAAAAATATATTTCACTCATTTTCCTACATCAACAGCTGCTTTAAGAGCATAATGAAAAGATGGCCTGGATGTCGGAGAGAAAAGGCCTTTGACATTTAAAATACTTCTTTGACGACGCCTCGCCTGAAATAGGTTTTATGATGAAATGAAGACGTTATGTAGCTGGAGAGGGCTCTTTGGGGATATTCTAATATTTTATACGGATGGGTTATTTATGTAAGCCAATTTCTTCTGAGGGAATGAAGCATTGTATTACTCTCATTTGTTCTGTGTGATACACAAAAAGTTAAATAAATGTTCGGTTTAATCAAACAAATTTTTTATTGTTAGTTTTATTTTTAGTTCTTAATTATGAGTAAGCTTATTTGGTCAAATTTGAGGTGAATCTTATATATATAGGGTAATTAAGTAAAGCCAAAATACTAATGGTGCTGGGTAGAGTTTCGAACGATTAAAAATCTACTTTAATAACTTTTTCCACGACTGAACCGGTAGCCTTAAGATTCAAAGACGAACACTACAAATACTCAGTTACCCAGCCATACAATATTATAATTAATAACGTTGGCAAGTGAGTAAGTTTCATAGTGAGTAAGTATATAGTGAGTAAGTTTCATAATCATGTTTTAAATATGAAAACTGTAAATTAAATAATATAAATAGTTTTATCTTTTAAACTAAGAAAATTAAATATAAGATTCGTGACGCAATCTTTAATGGCTCTTCAACCTTAGACTTCCTTATTGACTTTAAGAAAATAATTAAGCCTTAAGACTTTACATACCATAATTACTTGCTTTTCTTGAAAAGGTTACGGTCTTCCTACAGAACTTCAACAATAAAAAAATGAGCTTTCAATTGCTTATTCATGAGATCACAGTGATAAAGTTTAAAAATTATTCAAATATATTGTTATTAAATCAACTCTAAAAACGAAATTCTCTACTCTCGTCATTCAATGAATTTATAAAAAATAACAAATGATTCTTCCATTGCAGTAGTAGATTTTGACCGGTTCTGGGACAGTTCAATGACCTCTGAGGAATATCAAGGTCATAATGTCACTGATGACGTCACTGATTACGTCACTGATGACATCACACCTATGACGTCACACCTATGACGTCACACAAATGACATGTCGACGACGTCATCATCCCTTACATAATCATGATGACGTCACTGATGTTAATTAGGTCAAGATCACGAGGAAACGAATTATTATTTTTTTTTTTTTTTTTGTCAACAACTCATCCGAGTTTGTCCTTTATTTGACCTTGATGGGAATATTTGTGTAAAAAAAATTATTCTTTCTCAAGTGCCCTTGGGACTTGTGAAATGTCATCCATACCAAAATTAAAAAAAAATTCTTTACTTCAGACTTAGCTGAAAATTTATGAAATGTGTAAACTTTTGGCTAAATATTAAATCTTTGGCTCAAGTTAAGTAATTTGAGTGTAAAATGTGATGTGCACACTACAAGAGTCGAACAGCGACTGAGAAAGCCGCTCCGTGCATCTCAGGTACCCGGCCTTGTGGTGGGGATAAGGAGGTGGTGGGGGTAAAGTGGTCAGATTGAAGAAAAAGTTTATTTTTGCCAACAACTCATCCGAGTTTGTCCTTTATTTGACCTTGGTGGAAACATTTGTTTGTAAAAACAATTTGATTCTTTGTCAGATGACCTTGAGACTTGCAAAATTTGAACCATACTAAAACGCAAAAAAATTCAGACTTTGCCAAAAACTTATGAAATGTGTAAATTTTGGTTAAATATTTAATTTTGGACCCAAGTTAAGTAAATTTAGTGTTAAAGTGTGATGTACACACTGCAAGAGTCAAACAGCGACTGACCAAGCTGCTCCGCGTATCCCAGGTACCCGGCTGTGTGGTGGGGGTGAGGTGTTTTGAATGAAAAAATATTTTTATTTTTGCAAACCATTAAACCGAGTTTGTCCTTCATCTCTTGGAGCAAGGGAAAATTTTTTTTCATCCACATTCTTAAACATGTTCATACCTGTTCAAGGTCAACCATTTGAGGTATAAAAAAAATTTCTTTCAAATTTTGTTTATGAAAATCTTCCTTTATCCTCATATGTGCTGTCTCGACTTGTGCTTGCTGCTGAAGAACTATCCTCACAGCAACATTTTCCTTGTGTATTGTGGACTACCTTTCTGCTTCATCCATACTGTCTATGGTTGGACAGTCGTACTCTAATGTCATTTTAATTTTGTTTTCCGGATTTTGAAGTAATAGTTTCACGTTAGTGTACATAGTCAATGGTAATAGCATGTGTAACTTTTCGTAAAATATCTTTCAGATGTTGTATATCTACAACAAGTAATTCCCACTTCATTCTTACTCTAAAAGGCGAGATACTTGTGTTAGTGTAGCTGGAAGTAGAATGAAGCTCGAGTCTAGGGGCAGTCCACTCTTTATGAAAAAAAGGTGGGGAAAGCGCAGTGGAGGTAGATTAATAATGTGAAAAATAAATTTTATTATTGATATTGATTGAAGTGGACAGGTTCAAACTTGTTGAATTTCAACAATTTGGAGTTTTAAAAAAAGAAAATGTTATATTAATACACATTATTTCCAATTTATCTTGGGACTTGTGAATTTTTGGTAGACAAACATGTTTGTAAAAAAAATTTTCTTTGGGAACTGGTTTTCACGGTTGCACCCAGACATGTTGAAACATGTTCAAAGTCAACCAAATGAATTTTTAAAAAACCTATCATGCTACTAAACTTTTGCAAGATAGGTTGGTAGCAAGATAGTATTATTTAACTTTTTTTCTTTATTCTTTTATTACAATACAAAAATATGCATAATCAAGTAAAGTAAGGATACAAAAAATATATATTAGTCAACTAAAATAATTTAAGCTTGGGCTGGCTCGAGTATTCATGGATGACCTGGAGGAGTAGGCTGAAGAAGTTGATGGAGGTGACCTTGGAGGCTCGTCATTCCTGTAGACATGGCAGCATTTGGTGTTGCATGCAAAAATTTGCATGTTTAGTCGGTATCCTTTTTCAATTAGCGATTTAAATTCTTCAACAATTTCGTTTAATTCCTCCAAATATCTTACAAAAACTTCTTCATAATTTGCGCATTTTACAGTAAGAGCCATCTTGATGTTATCTGTGTGGTGTCCAAACTTGTAATGAATATTAGCAAGAATGTTTTGAAGGTAGTATGGAAAAGTGTAAGGGGAAGGACTTTACAAGCTGCCTGATTAGATGTGTTTAAGTTTTTGCCAACTGTATAGATTGATGGAAGAAATTGCGCAACATTGTTTAGGTGTTTCGTAACTTAAAACCGGAGCTACATAACCAAATTAATAATACCCATCAAGAATACATTGTCTAGTGTCAGTCACAGCTGTTTTCCACAATTTTTACAAAATCTTGTTCCATCGGCCAACTTATACCAACCATAAATGGCGTAACCTCTGTTTTCTTGTTTGTACTGTTTAATAAAAGTTTTTATTTTTAGCGGAGTGTTGGATTGCAAGCTATGTTTAAATAGCTGTTGATCATCAACAATTTTTCTCAGACAAAGCTCAAATAGGGTGCTCATCGTTTGACAGTTGCACTCACACCGAACTCATATAGAGTCTGTATGCTACTAACCCCACAGTGGTGGGGGAAAACACACACACACACACACACACACACACACACACACACACACACACACACACACACACACACACACTCACACTCACACTCACACACAATAATATATTTTGTCTGACAGCTGGCATAGCTGAGAAATCACCGTGCGTGATAGTTCAGCTGCCAAACTTGTTGTTTGTTTAGCACCACCCGGGGAGTACGTGCAGCTTTAATGGAATGCCGCGGACGCGAACACCATCGCCCCCCCCCAAACTGGAGGGGGGGAGGTGAACAACATCAACTGGAGTGAACTGGAGTGGGAAGATGTAATTATTGGAAGTATAAATGGGGAATGACACAAGACCAGTCATGCAACTAAGGAGCAGAATAACAAGCTACGGAGCCCATAGTCGCAGAGTGCCCACTGAGTGCTTTCCCCGAGAGGTTTACCTGTCATACTCTCTGAGCAAAGAATAACTTTTTCATCTATTCTATTTTAGCGTGTAAACTTAGCCATTTTTGATCAGCTCAACTCTTCAAAGGATTGAGATAAATGCAGCTGACTTTCACTATCGCCATTTGAAAAATATTTCACCCCTTGCCCCAAAACCTCAAAAACAAGTATTTATATACTTATTTAATACGCTAAAGGTTTTTTGTGAAGAGAACCCTTTTATTTCCAACCGATTTTCAAGTTTTTGATGTCGTTGGATACGGATAGGAATTAAAATAAGGGTGTATAATTAATTAAAATTAATTATACACAAATTGAATTTAAATTTTCCCTTAAGAATAACATTAGGATTGGTTGAAGTATTTAAAACATCTGTTAATGTACATCTGTAAATACTTGTAGTTTTTTGTGATTACTGATGTTTACAATATGGGATTGGTCGGATGTTGTTGATTTAGAATTTAATGTAACTTTTGTACTGTATTAAAATAAATTGCTCTATTTCGAGCAACACGCAGACTAGGAATACGCTCCGATGTCCGTCCCGTACGAGAATTTTTACTCACTTTTTAAGTTATTAGGTGACGCTTATTTCAGATTTTTTTTTTTTTTTGAAGGAAAGGTGAGAAAAATGCAATACGCACACAGGTGGCAAGCCTGAAGTGAGGGGCTCCCCTAAAAACGGGTTTACTCACTAAAAAACCTCCTCTACTCTTTAGGATTCTAACCTAGAATTGTTTATCACATTACATCAGACTAGGCCTAAATTTGGCTTACGCCCGTGGGGCTCACTCCTTATCCAACCACTCGATCAAGGGATCTGGACCACTTCGCGGTTCAGATCGGGTTTCTTTTCCAGGAGGATGCCCCGGACGAACTGTGATAAACAATCCCAGTTGCCCTCATTATCCAAGATCTTTTGACAGACCAAGTCCACCGAAAATGCACCAAAAACTTATGTGGCCTCCAGGCGGGGACCTTCCCAACGGAGGCAGCGGAAGAATGTGTGTTCCGCATCGTCGGGAACGCCCGGGCAATAAATGCAGTCCGGTGGACCGGTCTTGCCCATCCGGTTCAGGTATGACCGAAAATAGCCATGAATTGTCAAGAATTGGCCGCCGTTCCACCCATGGTTGGACGTGCTTGATAAGTCGCGCAGTCCATCGTCCTCGGGTGTAGTGGTCCTCGGGTGTAGTGCTCCCAGCTGTGTTCTCACTCCTGGAAGGTTCGGGAGCGCTCTTCTGTTCTTGCTGTGTCCTTGCCAATCTCACCTTGTCTCTGATAAATTGCCTTCCTCTCTCCTGCCAACAGCTTGACAGGGATAACTCCGGCGACTACCAGGACGGCAGGCTCGGACACTGTCCGGTAGGCGGAACACACCACGAGCGCCGCTCGACGTTGAACCATGGCGAGTCGCAACCTGTACTACTCTTTATCGAGAGCGTCTGCCCACACTTCTGCTCCATAAAGAAGCACGGACTACACCGCGGGCATCAACAGACGTCTTCTGCTGGATCGTGGAACCCCGACATTGGCCATCAGCCTACTAAGGTAAGTGACTACCTTAGCGGCCTTGTCCGCCGTACGGAATATCTGATCCCTCCAGCTTAACTTGTGTCCACCATAATCCCGAAGTACTTAGCAGCTCGAGTTGATTGGACCACCTCCCTTTCCACTTTGAACGGAACGACGGTGTCTATCCTCTTCTTCGTAAGGATCACAATCTCCGTCTTACGGAGAGCAAGCGAGAGACCGTGATCGGACTTCCATGTGTTGACCATACACATGACTCGGTTCAACTTTAGTTGGGCCAGCTCAACGTTGCGTGCGACAATGAGAGCTGCGACATCATCGGCGTACCCAACCAAAGTGGTTTCCTCAGCGATTTCCGGCCTCAGGAGGCTGTCATAGGCAACTTTCCAGATATCCTGGCCGAGTATTGGATCTTGCGCAGCACCAGAAATGACTTCTATCGTCCACGTTCCGTCCCTTATGTCGTAAATCAGGCTTTCAAGAGCGGAGATAATCCTCGATGAGTTGCAACAGATATGCAGGAACGCGAAAGGTGTTGCGAAGCGCATCCAAAATATCGACCCACCTCGCCGAGTTAAAGGCATTCTTGACATAAGCGTAACAAGAATCACTACTCAGCGAGAGAAATGGTTGTGGCTCTCGGCTTTCTTCACAGCTCTCTGGACTTCGGTGATAGCGTCAATCGTTGACCGTCCCTTTCTGAAGTTCTAAACTGACGGGATAAACTGACAGGGGCATAAGTCCCCGGCAGTGTCCAACGTGCAGAAAGGCCTGTGGCACGACGGAAGCTCGGGATCTCCTTTGCCCTTGCTGATCAGTACAAGTCTGGCGGTTTTCCAGGGAGCCGGAAACAACCCTTCTACCAAACAGGCGTTGTACATTCTCAATAACAAGTCAGCATTAATTGAAAATACTTTCTTTAAAGCCTCGCTGGGAATCCCGTCCGGGTCAGGAGCCTTGTTGTTCTTTAGGGAGAGAACGGAGGTTTCCATCTCCGCGAATATGAAGAGTGCGGAACGTCATCTAACCGTCCCAAGGCAACCGGCGTACATCCTAGGTCTAGCTTACAAATAAATACATACAAACAATGATTTTAGCTAAGAC